>OX465102.1:29895966-29965058 GCA_949987565.1 Luidia sarsii
AAAACATGCGTCATATGTTAGATAAAACAACTAAAAAAAAGTATATGTATAGGTATATGTATGATATATACCTATACATATACCTTTACCTATATTATAGGTATAGGTATAAGTATAGGTATAGGTATAGGTATAGGTATAGGTATAGGTATAGGCATAGGTATAGGTATAGGTATAGGTTTGGTATAGGTATAGGTATAGGTATAGGTATAGGTATAGGTATAGGTATAGGTATAGGTATAGGTATAGGTATAGGTGTAGGTGTAGGTATAGGTATAGGTATAGGTGTAGGTATAGGTATAGGTATAGGTATAGGTATAGGTATAGGTATAGGTATAGGTATAGGTATAGGTATAGGTATAGGAATAGGTATAGGTATAGGTATATGTATTAGTATAGGTATAGGTAAAGGTATAGTTATAGGTATAGGTATAGGTATAGGTATAGGTATAGGTATAGGTATAGGCATAGGTATAGGTATAGGTATAGGTATCTATAGGTATAGTTTATTTTCACATCATCGCACACAATATTTAACAATGGAGTATAGAACAATCAGTAATGTGAAGGTTCCAGATAAAAAGCAAATGCGCATCAAGACCTGGAGCCCGGGACTTCAAGAAATAAATGGACTAATACATGTGTACGTGTCCATGTACACGTGGTAATAATAATAATAATGAAATATAGAATAATATCTCAGGGGAAGATTGGAGTAATATTCATAAGTATCTAATATCCACGATTTTACTCGTAATTCATTGTAAGTGAAGGATGTTATAAAAAAGAAACAAGAAAAACCAATTCAAAATGAAATTAATTCACGATTATCTGTTGAGTTACTTCGAGGAGCACTAATCTTGCCGAGGATGAGCGACAGGGGACGTAGTGTGGAGACGGGATGTGGGAGGGTGTGTTTGCAGGACCGAGGACTGGGCAAAGACGCAGCGGCGTGGTGCAGCAATCTTACGAGGCCAAACTGGCCATCAACGCTAATTATATGCATTATGCATAACCAGAACGTGGCTTTTTTTATCGACGAGTCTTCGCAGGGCATTCGATGGATGAGCGGAAAAGTATATGGTGTCTGAAAAGAACCCGGATTGAATGGCTTAGCATTTGGTGGAAAACGGAAGATAAAAATATGGAGGCATCCCTTCCTCTGGAGGGATGCGTCCCGACAATTGACGGGAACCAAGGTTTGGGACAAAAGAACCTAGGTCTAGTCAGTTGGACCTAAACCTAGTCAGTTGGATCTAGCCTTAGTCACTTGGACCCAGCCTTAGTCACTTGGACCTAGCCTTTGTCAGTTGGATCTAACTTTAGTCACTTGGACCTAGCTCTAGTCAGTTGGACCTAGCCCTTGTCAGTTGGACCTAGCCCTAGTCAGTTGGATCTAGCTTTAGTCAGTTGGACCTGGCCTTAGTCAGTTGGACCTAGCCTTAGTAAGTTGAACCTAGCCCTAGTCAGTTGGATCTAGCTTTAGACAGTTGGACCTAGCCTTATTCAGTTGGACCTAGCCCTAGTCAGTTGGACCTAGCCCTAGTCAGTTGGACCTATCCTTAGTCAGTTGGACCTGGCCTTAGTCAGTTGAACCTAGCCCTAGTCAGTTGGATCTAGCTTTAGTCAGTTGGACCTAGCCCCAGTCAGTTGGACCTAGCCCTAGTCAGTTGGACCTATCCTTAGTCAGTTGGACCTGGCCTTAGTAAGTTGAACCTAGCCCTAGTCAGTTGGATCTAGCTTTAGACAGTTGGACCTAGCCCTAGTCAGTTGGACCTATCCTTAGTCAGTTGGACCTGGCCTTAGTAAGTTGAACCTAGCCCTAGTCAGTTGGATCTAGCTTTAGTCAGTTGGACCTAGCCCCAGTCAGTTGGACCTATCCCTAGTCGGTTGGACCTAGCCCTAGTCAGTTAGACATAGCCCTAGTCAGTTGGACCTGGCCCTAGTCAGTTGGACCTAGCCCTAGTCAGTTGAACCTAGCCTTAGTAAGTTGGACCTAGCCTTAGTAAGTTGAACCTAGCCCTAGTCAGTTGGATCTAGCTTTAGTCAGTTGGACTTAGCCCCAGTCAGTTGGACCTATCCCTAGTCAGTTGGACCTAGCCCTAGTCAGTTAGACATAGCCCTAGTCAGTTGGACCTGGCCCTAGTCAGTTGGACCTAGCCCTAGTCAGTTGAACCTAGCCTTAGTAAGTTGGACCTAGCCTTAGTAAGTTGGACCTAGCCCTTGTCAGTTGGACCTAGCCTTAGTCAGTTGGACCTAGCCCTAGTCAGTTGGACCTAGCCTTAGTAAGTTGGACCTAGCCCTAGTCAGTTAGACCTAGCCTTAGTCAGTTGGACCTTACCCTAGATATGACATTGGCAGCCTCGTGTGCGTAATAGCACACGATTTCCAGTCCAGCCGGTTTTTGATTTGCAACATGGCCTAAGCACACTTTCATTTAAGAGCCAACTCCGTCAATGATTGTCGGAGGCAAGAGTCGGCGAAGCGTGTTGGCACCAGACGGCTGGTCGGCTCTGCTACCATTAATCAGCGACTGCGCTATGCCCCAAGTACTTGTCGCTCAGAATTACAACGGCTTGCTGACTAGGACCCCCTCGATCTCCCCCCCCCCTACCCACCCTCTTCCAAACACACCAGAGGCTGTACGATAGCTGGCCGAAAGGCGACTTCGGCACGACTCCGTCTCACCAGGCGTGCGAGAGTATCGGCATCTTGGCGGGGCGTCTAGACAAATACCACATCCGAACCCCGGTTGTGAGATAAAAAAACAACAACCACACTATCTTTACGATCGCCCGAGTTCTTGTCTATACGTGCGCGCCTTAGGGGGGCACGCCGGGTGCCACTTTTGGCGTCGTTCCCACAACGGACGTATACAGAACGAGAGTGCTCAGCCCGGCTCTTAAACAGATTGCCGTTTTGAAGCGAAGTGAAAAACCACAAACAAACCAAAGAATCAAATGTCAAGGATTAAGAAATTGGTGTCGAGGGGTTGAAGGCACGCGGTGAACTGTGGTTTTTTCTTATTCAGGGGGAGACTTCAAGTCGAATGTTCACCGTGTAACTTGTCATACAATCAGACCACAGACTTACAGTGTGGCAAACGATTCTGAACACTTTTTGACGAAACGTTTTTCACGGTGCAAGTAGATCTATAGCACCTTGATGCCACAGTATTAGGAATTGGCGTCTAGAAGATGTGGAAATGTGAGAAGCTATTTTTGTTGTTGTTGAAAAGGGCAGACACCTGACCTGTGCTGTCCTGACAACAGACCAGGTCGGAGCTCGTAGGTCGGATTCGACCTCCATGGCGGTCGGTTCGTCTGGGGTCGATTCCACGGGCGTATTACGGATATGCTCGGCTACGGGGCGCGTAACGCGATACGGCATCGGCCGACGTGCGCCGGGCACGTTGACCGAACCGTCTGCCCTTGTTTGATCTGCGGCCGAGTACGTCTGCAACATGCACTGGACAGCGGCGTGTCGCTGGCTCGAATCCCCGCTCGAGGCGCTGGCTGTCCGGCAAAGCACGTAGCAATTATTGACTCCATGACGCCGGGACGGTGAAAATCCCTGAGGAACTTTGAAGGACAAAATTAATGTGCACTGCAATAAATGCAATAAGCGCTGAACAATGCAGAACCAAGATTGCCCGTAACTCAAACGGTGTGATAGCATTGATGAGGAAAAGTCTATCTGCTTGATTGTGTTAGTCACCGTCATGAACTCCCAAAATTGTTGATAAAACCAGATCGCATCTGTCATGTTTGGGCTGGTTCCCCAGCTTGTCCATGCAATGACAAATTACAAATCAATAAGACTTAAGGTTTTGCATGGTGGGTTAATCAATAAAGGAAGATTTGCGGTGACACCTTGTATAAGGTCTCTTAAAGAAGAGGTGTGGCTCTGAAAAGAACCTGAGTGGTAACTCGACGTTTCGACCAGTATTCTCTGGCCGTCTTCAGGAGAAATGACGACGGCCTGATGACGGCCAGAGCATACTGGTCGAAACGTCGAATTACCACTCAGGTTCTTTTCAGAACTACACCCCTTCTTTAAGAGACCTTATACATGGTGTCACCGCAAACCTTCCTATATATAAATTACAAATCTATATACTTGTACACGATCTACTTTCATCTCTGGAACCCCAATCTCAACCGTCGCTCTGTATACTCATTGAGCCTCTTTTACAGATATGATTTTGTCAGGAGCTCCCATGGACTCTCACTGGTTGTTTCACCCAACCGTACTTTTGGTCACACCACAAAATAATGGATCTGTGCATTCACATTTACCCGTACACTGTGGTTGTCCCAAGGCAAATACTTGGGGATGCTCATCCAGCGTTTTCCACACGTACCGCTTTGCTGTGGAATTAGCTCCCCTCATCCTGCTTCCCTCACACTTGGAACCTGTCCAAATTTAAGTGTAACATCAATTCATGTCTTTCTAACCTCTGATCTCCTCCTTGTTAGTTCCACTTTTCCCCCCTCGTTAGCCATCACCTTGAGTGACCTTTTAGACCTTCATTTTGGCGTTAATAGATGTCTTTCTAACCTTTGATCTCCTCCTTGTTAGTTCCCCTTTCCCCTTCTTAGCCATCACCTTGAGTGGCCTTTTGGGCCTTGTGGTTGGCATTAATAGATGTCTTTCTAACCTTTGATCTCCTCCTTGTTTCCCCTTTCCCCTTCTTAGCCATCACCTTGAGTGGCCTTTTGGGCCTTGTGGTTGGCATTAATAGATGTCTTTCTAACCTTTGATCTCCTCCTTGTTTCCCCTTTCCCCCTCCTTAGCCGTCACCTTGAGTGGCCTTTTGGGCCTATGTGGTTGGCATTAATAGATGTCTTTCTAACCTTTGATCTCCTCCTTGTTTCCCCTTTCCCCCTCCTTAGCCGTCACCTTGAGTGGCCTTTTGGGCCTATGTGGTTGGCATTAATAGATGTCTTTCTAACCTTTGATCTCCTCCTTGTTTCCCCTTTCCCCTTCTTAGCCATCACCTTGAGTGGCCTTTTGGGCCTATGTGGTTGGCATTAATAGATGTCTTTCTAACCTTTGATCTCCTCCTTGTTTCCCCTTTCCCCTTCTTAGCCATCACCTTGAGTGGCCTTTTGGGCCTTGTGGTTGGCATTAATAGATGTCTTTCTAACCTTTGATCTCCTCCTTGTTTCCCCTTTCCCCCTCCTTAGCCGTCACCTTGAGTGGCCTTTTGGGCCTATGTGGTTGGCATTAATAGATGTCTTTCTAACCTTTGATCTCCTCCTTGTTTCCCCTTTCCCCTTCTTAGCCATCACCTTGAGTGGCCTTTTGGGCCTATGTGGTTGGCATTAATAGATGTCTTTCTAACCTTTGATCTCCTCCTTGTTTCCCCTTTCCCCTTCTTAGCCATCACCTTGAGTGGCCTTTTGGGCCTTGTGGTTGGCATTAATAGATGTCTTTCTAACCTTTGATCTCCTCCTTGTTTCCCCTTTCCCCCTTCTTAGCCGTCACCTTGAGTGGCCTTTTGGGCCTTGTGGTTGGCATTAATAGATGTCTTTCTAACCTTTGATCTCCTCCTTGTTTCCCCTTTCCCCCTTCTTAGCCGTCACCTTGAGTGGCCTTTTGGGCCTATGTGGTTGGCATTAATAGATGTCTTTCTAACCTTTGATCTCCTCCTTGCTTGTTCCCCTTTCCCCTTCTTAGCCATCACCTTGAGTGGCCTTTTGGGCCTTGTGGTTGGCATTAACATATGTCTTTCTAACCCTTGATCTCC
Source organism: Luidia sarsii (assembly GCA_949987565.1). Lineage (NCBI taxonomy): Eukaryota > Metazoa > Echinodermata > Asteroidea > Paxillosida > Luidiidae > Luidia > Luidia sarsii. The sequence goes on from OX465102.1 coordinate 29,901,719, forward strand.
TCCTTGTTAGTTCCCCTTTCCCCCCTTCTTAGCCATCACCTTAAGTGGCCTTTTGGGCCTTGTGGTTGGCATTAATAGATATCTTTCTAACCTCTGATCTCTTCCTTGTTTGTTCCCCTTTCCCCCATCTTAGCTGTCACCTTGAGTGGCCTTTTGGGCCTTGTGGTTGGCATTAATAGATGCCTTTCTAGCCTTTGATCTCCTCCATGTTTGTTTCCCTTCCCCCCTTCTTAGCCATCACCTTGAGTGGCCTTTTGGGCCTTGTGGTTGGCATTAATAGATGTCTTTCTAAACCCTGATCTCTTTCTTGTTTGTTTCCCTTTCCCCCATCTTAGCCGTCACCTTGAGTGGCCTTTTGGGCCTTGTGGTTGGCATTAATAGATGTATTTCTAACCTTTGATCTCCTCCTTGTTAGTTCCCCTTTCCCCCTTCTTAGCCATCACCTTGAGTGACCTTTTGGGCCTTGTGGTTGGCATTAATAGATGTCTTTTTAACCTCTGATCTCTTACTTGTTTGTTCCCCTTTTCCCCATCTTAGCCGTCACCTTGAGTGGCCTTTTGGGCCTTCTGATTGGCATTAATAGATGTCTTTCCTAACCTCTGATCTCCTCCTTGTTTGTTCTCCTTGGCCATCTCCTTGAGTGGCCTGCTCTGGGTCTTGTGGTTGGCGAGTCTCCGTAGAGAAAGACCCTCTAAAGGGCAAACGACCGCGGTGAAGACTTTCCTAAAGTACTTTTACAAAGTACATGCGGCTGTCTTGAAAGCAAGCAGACGATGGACACACAGCAATCAGCCTTAGCATCCGGGAAGGCAGATCCACCTCGACCTAATACAGTTTATCAAGAGAGGGTTACTACATCTCCGTTGAATGACATGCACACATTAGCTCGGGTCTCCAACGGTACACTGTAAAACGGGCGTAGGCTACTTCATGACTTAAATCCACGACTAAAGCCCCCAACCACATCCCCTATGCATTCCTGATGAAAAAAAACCCTGGATGGCAAATGTCACAGAGCTTCAAAGGCACGAAGAAAAAAAAACGACTATAGGCCCTAAATAACCGAACGAGCATTCGCGAAACGGGATGCTTCCTCTGAGTTCATGGAACTGGCCCGCGACCTTTGGGTACGGCGATGCCAATGAAATAATAAATGGTAGGAATTACTCGTGCTCGGAAGTCAGAAGGTAATGCATCATACGGGTGGGGTGATTCGCAATCTGTCATTTCTCGAATAATACCCTAACTACTTCGCGCCGGTGGTTTTACAGCGCCGATGACCGCCATACGGGGTTTTTGAACAATGCATAATTTTCAAATCTCGCTCAAACAATCGGAATAATATATTTCTGTGAAATTAATCGATAAGGGTATACTATAGGTACAATAGAGTAAAACCTGGCACAATTCGGACATCGTTGTGGCTTTTGTCAAGAGATTATCCGTTCGAAAAAGGGCCATTTATTTTGTGCGTCATCAATGGAGCGTGTACGGTACTGTCAATCCCTGACCGCAGACTCTAGCCTCCACTGCAGGCAGTCCAATCTTCGAGTGGTCGGCCACAACCGAGCATACAGATTGCGGTGAAGAATGTGGGTGAAATTTCACTGCTTGACTGACGACCGTTGGGATGTGTGGCATGCCAACACAATGTCCCCCGCCGTGCTTTCAGCGGCATCTCGGTATCCCTCGATCATCCACAGTAAAAGTCCCACAATTGCACGATTACTGCTTCTAATCTTGCAATTCATGGGGCGACTTGGGTCTTTGTACTGATTCGTATTGCTTTGTTCTAAGCTGAAAAGAGTCTTTGTTTAGAATGTGGACAATAGTGGTGCCCGGATTCGGAGGGCCCCGTCGCATAGTCAAGCCAACGGAGCTCCGGATTCGGAGGGCCCCGTCGCATATAGTCATGCCAACGGAGCTCCGGATTCGGAGGTCCCCGTCGCATAGTCAAGCCAACGGAGCTCCGGATTCGGAGGGCCCCGTCGCATAGTCAAGCCAACGGAGCTCCGGACTCGGAGGGCCCCGTCGCATAGTCATGCCAACGGAGCTCCGGATTCGGAGGGCCCCGTCGCATAGTCATGCCAACGGAGCTCCGGATTCGGAGGGCCCCGTCGTATAGTCAAACCAACGGAGCTCCGGATTCGGAGGGCCCCGTCGCATAGTCATGCCAACAGAGCTCCGGACTCGGAGGTCCCCGTCGTATAGTCAAGCCAACGGAGCTCCAGATTCGGAGGGCCCCGTCGCATAGTTAAGCCAACGGAGCTCCAGATTCGGAGGGCCCCGTCGTATAGTCAAGCCAACGGAGCTCCGGAGTCGGAGGGCCCCATCGCATAGTCATGCCAACGGAGCTCCGGACTCGGAGGGCGCCCATCGCATAGTCATGCCAACGGAGCTCCGGATTCGGAGGTCCCCGTCGCATAGTCAAGCCAACGGAGCTCCGGATTCGGAGGTCCCCATCGCATAGTCGTGGCTAATATTATTGTCAAGTCCCACACCAACGATGTATGAGATTAATCGTCTGGTATCGGGCATACCTCGTGCCACGTCACATCGCTGGGTTAGGTCACCCAGCTTCTGCAGGCTAGGGCGCGCCAGAAAGAAGAAAGAATCGATTCGACTCCACAAAACCCATAACCATTACCCAAACTCAAATCATATCAATGCTGGAACGCGGTACCCACCGCCATGAAGATTCATATCCATTAGATTCCCGCCTTGTATTTTTTTCCAGCTGGCAATTTGGGGCAAAGCACTGAGGACGCATTGTTAATCATACGTGGAGCTGGGCAAGCCCCCAAATGAATTGTACAAGGTCACTTTAATGACAGCCTCGACATTCCGAGGTATTAAAAGCGTCTCAATATCTTGAAGCGAAACATCTGAATGATAATAGAAACATATAGAAAAGGAAGACAGGTGATACGATGACAATACGATGGAGAAAAGAGGGAGCCTTGAAGTCAAAGGTCAAACGGAAGGTCATCAGGAGAGGGATCAAAGAAGGGAACTTGAATGGAAAATGAAGGATAAGAACACAAAAAAGAATGGTAATTAGATTACCGGTACTGCTAATTGGCGTTAGGCCTTATATTTCTGGGAGATATTATTTTTGGTATGATATGGCAAAAGCAACGTGTCCAGTATGGATATTTCTATGACATTTCCTTAAAAAGTGGCTTATCGGGATATTCCAATATTTATCTTCCTTTCAAAGTGCACACCATAGAGATACTATAGGCTACACCACTGTAGATATAATAAATATGGCGTTGGTACTGAAAGGCGTGTTGTACACTGTATATAGAGTCACAATAGATTGCACGCTCATCAGCTCATGCATTATTTGGAATTGATTGTCAGGTAGGTAGACTATGCGGGGGATGTCATGCACATTGCCCGCCTGTGGATCTGCACAGGCTGAACATGCATGGAATAAGTATATTCAAAGCGACGTTAATGAGAAATTGCGGTATTGCAGGTCTATACGAAGCATCTAGTATTATATATATATGCGTATTGGATACACTAGATGTTTGTCCTCATCTTAAAAATGCATATAATTCAGGTACAGCGACAGGGTATGGTTGTGATATGCATGTATATTATAAGTAATCCTTTTAAATTGTGGAGTTTCATACGGGTACAAGGATTAGCGACCAGAATAGCGAGTTTAACCGAATCTCCAATATTATAATCTGCCCATATCACCGTGATATAGGCTATGGAATTTGAATAACGAACCAATCGCCTACTGACAAGCGGAAAGCAAATAATTTTAATTTTTACAACGCAGAGAATAGCAAAACTAACGCTGAACCTATCCGATATATGTATAGTTTTTAGTGTTATAGGTTTTAGAATAGGTTTTAGACTTAAGGCTTTGCATGGTGGGTGAATCAATATAGGAAAGGTTTGCGGTGACACCATGTATACGGTCTCTTAAAGAAGAGGTGTGGTTCTGAAAAGAATCTGACTGGTAACTCTTGAATGGAGAAATGCCACACGATTTACAGGTTATACTGACAATATTCCATCGAATACTCGCCTTGAGTGTTCGTTTGCGCGAAGTGATAAATGCATATATTTTTTTTGAGGGGGGTTATCTTTGCCTGTGTTCCAGTGGTGGTGGGCTATTTAAAAATCTCATTTCCATTTTGTCCGTTCGTGTTTGGAGTTCGCGGAGCATCGCACCCCTTCTCCTCATATCGCGGTTGACATCTACAACAGGTTTTGCGTAGGGGCGTTCATGCGCACCGGGACTTGTCCTGCCGTTCAATGCTTAGGGGATGAGGTGGGGCGGGGGGGATCTCACACGATGATATTAATGCCGGACATGAAGACAGGTCCGAAGGGGGAAGTGTGTCTCTCTCTCTCTCTCCCTCCCCCCGTCTCGGATGAAAAGGAAAAAAACCCACGCCGGTCGTTCCAGGGGCGGTAGATGTGGGATAGTGCTGAGGTTGGGATTACTGGGAGTGGCGGTGGACATGGACGTTTGACGCGATCACGCCGCCATCGGATAGAAATGCAGTGGTAAAGTCAAAGCGAAGCGAAGCGAACCGAACAACATCGTGTGCTACACCGATCCAGACGGAACAAGGTCAGACCAGACCAGACCAGACCAGACCAGGGCAAGGCCAGGCCGGGCCGGGCCAGGCCAATCCAGACCAGACAAGACCAGACCAGGGCAAGGCCAGGCCGGGCCAGGCCAATCCAGACCAGACCAGACCAGACCACACCAGACCAGACCACACCACACCAGTCCACACCAGACCAAACTAGATCAGACCAGACCAGACTAGACCAGACTAGACCAGACCCCTAGACCAGACCAGACCAGACCAGACCAGACCAGACCAGACCAGACCAGACCAGACCAGACCAGACCAGACCAGACCAGACCAGACCAGACCAGACCACACTACACCAGACAACAACAGACCACACCACACCACACCACACTAGCAGCCGATTTCACGAAACATTTTGTTGCGTAACGTCTGTTGCATTTTCTAAACATTGCTGAAAAGAGTCATTGTGCATCAAGACTTATGCAACATTTTGTACGTTGCGTAACTTACGCAACTTTTCTTGAAATCGGCTGCAGACCAGACCTACCAGACCACACCACACCAGACCACACCAGACCACACCACACCACACCACACCACATAACACCACACCACACCACACCACACCACCCCAGAACACACCACACCACACCACACCACACCACACCAAACAAAGTAGATAGGCCTATTTGTATAATCATTGGAAAAAGATTACCATAATTATACATAGTGTGCTCAGATCTCAAAGTGGCTTCAATTTCAACATCATCTAATTGAACGCCCGATAAGCTCGCAATGCCAGTATAATTATTGCAAGTCGATGCTCGCATTTCGTTATCGCACACGGCATTGAAAAGAACTACGATTACTGTATGTACAAAGCTGACCAAACCTCACAAAACCCACGGTATCTGAACGATCGGAGGGGCTTCCAAAAGGATGGGGGAAAAGCAGATTTATTTATTATAAAAATAATAAATATCAAATCGATCTCTTAAGATTGTACAAAGTAAATTTAAAAAAACACATTGAAATGGAAAAGAAATGGATGGATAAAGATAAATTTAAACTGATTTACCTAAAGAATAATGCTATATGTTCAATGATTAGCGATGATCTCAAATTTAATTTCTAACCTTGACGCAACAGAAACAAACAATTTTTTTTTTCGTTTCTGTCACCTTTGTTTTAATTTAATTTAAATTTGTGTATGTGATGTAAATAATGCTTGTGATGATTTGTAAATAAAGGGGAAGTATATCCCCATCTCAGTGAAAAAAAAGCAGATTTCTTTCTTTCAAACCGGACGCGGTAATTCAGTAAGAGAGATTAGCGGCGAGGGGTCGCGTTGGTCAGTCGGCGTCATTAGTATATACGTCGTTCTTGGACGCAGCGCACCCGCGTTCACGAGTCTGCCTCAAGCTACAGCCAGCACTCCCTTCACCCCTCGCGTCCGCGCGCAATTAGCGCGCTGGCGCCGCGGCGGACTGTCGGCCGCGCGAAAGTGACACCGCAGACCGCGGGCCGATGGCACGGCGCTGCCCCGAGCTAGCTCCGTGCTTGCTTGGGTCCGCGACCACGGGAACAGCTTAGCTGAATAAATATCGAGCTTGGCGTGGCCAAAGAATCTCCTCTCCTCTGTATTATCAGCAAGCAAACAGCATTCTGTGTACCTGTAAGACACCACTTGGTCTGTTTTTTTTTATCGGAAATCTTTGGAGTTGTTGAATATCATATTGATTCTAGTTCTTTATATTGATTACGACGAGCACAATCGGCCAACCGGACTTTCACATAATGCCATGATAATATTTCACAATGTACGAAAACGGGAAAAAAGATCAAATAGAGAAATGAAGGATGGGAAATCAAACGTTTTTTTTCTTCAAGCAAACAAAAAAGTTTGTTTTGGTAGAAATAATAAACCTTAAAAAACCCAGCGTTGTATCAGTCATTCTAATGAATGTGCAGGGCATGTGGTAGAATAGTCCGTCATTCCAGCGACCAAAAGGATTCTGAATTCTGCCTCACCTTCACCTCCACCTCCACCTCGGACTTACTTACGTAAATGTAACCACGCCCTATCAGTCAGAACAGCAGAACTGACCATGGTCCCCACACAATTGTCTTATATAGGGCCCATGCCAGCTCTGCAACAAAAGAACTCCAAGCCTGCCGGCAAGTACGCAATAATAGTAAAGAGCAATGTACAGGTGTACTGGCATTCAAGAATTAGCCAGATGCAGCCAGGCAGCAGACTACAGTACAATGGGGAACCTAACAATGCAACTGCCACAAGTAGCAGGCATGAAATCACATACACTATTTAAATAACAGTGACCAACCAGGTCAGGTATGGTGAGGTCTAGTATGGCTTGGGTGAGCTTGCAAATGGATGAGGAGTTCTATGCACTATTGCACTTATTAATATGTACGATTTTTCTTTTCTTCACCATTCTTGTCCAAACCCAAGGAAGACTTTAGTTTCCAAGGCGAATTTTCGCTGGGGAGCTTGGCCGTGAAATCGGACCCACACCAGGCGGCGCCGAGCATCGACGGGGGAGCGAGGGCACGCCATCCAACCCAGGTCACCGCACCTGGCTTGCACTCCGAACCCTCGACGCGACGCGGCCTCCAAGCTATTAACAAATACCCGTCCCCAGGACGGCGTCAATTTAACAAAAAAAAGCGTCTGATTAGTTTCTGTCCGCAGAGAGGCGGATCTGTCACGGGACCTCCTCGTTTCCCAGTACGACAACGTGTACTGTTACATTCGATTGAATAATACAAAAAAAAAAAAAAAAAATCCTATATATATCAGTTCAGGTCGTGTACGCTACACACGCTTTGGTATAGGTCGGGAGACGCGCGTTTTTTTCTTTTTCTTTTATCTGATTGACGTAGACGAGTCCGACCGGGACTTCTACGGGGGCCGCCATCTTATAATGGGGGCCATCAAGTAGATCAACTTTGTCAAATCGAACTCAAAAAATGTCATACCAAACCGCGGTCTATAGTCTACTGCGTGCTTCCAATCTTCTCATTTAGACAGAAAAACAAATTCTGTTAAACCGGAGGACGTCCACCGTGACCTAACGCAGGGACGCAAGATACTGCTGTGGTGTGAGTACTTTGTCTCTAAAGTAATAGCACAATTAATGCTCCAAGCTGCTTGCTGACCATAGCATAATACAATTAAACATGGCCAGATTTGTCCACCAGTAGTCCTTCTTTTGTGTTCCCCTCCTTCGTTTCTCTCTCAGATGATTGGCCGCGGTTGATCTTGTCCCAGCAATCCCTACCCTGCCCCCGCCCTTCCCTTTGACCTAAGCTGAAAAGAGTCTTTGTTTATAATGTGGACAAAAGTGGTGCCCGGAATCGGACGGCCCCGTCGCATAGTCAAGCCAATGGAGCTCCGGATTCGGAGGTCCCGACGTTAAGTGGATAAGAGACTTTCTACCAGCTCCCCTCACTCCCCTCTCTGTCTGTGTCAACTTCGTTCTGCCTTTGAGAGAGGTCCTGCTAGGATTGAAACGTCAAGCCCTTTACCATTTTGATTTCCCGTTTTATTTTAAACGAATAAAGGAAAAACTGACTGGGAACTTTTGAACAGTTTTGAAAAACGGAAAAGAAAACCTTGACCCGGGTCTTGGGCCCGAGACTTCTTGTGTTGCGTACCAGTGCTCTTACCGTCTGGGCTATCCAGTCCTTGGATGGCGTCCTTCCTAAATAGTCAGCTAGTCTTTGCTGGGGATGGGGGCGCCAGTCAGAAGCATTCAACCATAAGCTGCCGTATCTCCATGGACCACATCCCCGCTTTCATTCAGATGCAAACAACCAATCGTTGTAAACTTGGCTACAACAGTTCGGTGATCACACAAAGTGAATGCATCTTTTTTTCAATTTGAGTCAAACAAATAAAGGAGAAACTTGGATCTTTTGAAGAATTGTTTAGTCAAACAAACCAAGGAAAAACTGACTGGGAACTTGTTAACAATTTGAACCCGAGACCCCTGGATTAACGTAACAGTGCAAAAAAAAATTAACAGAAAACCTGACGTTTCTGATCCCAGAAGAACCCTTTTCAAAGACAGAGGGGGTTGGGGCTTTCAGGGACTTATTATGGATTGTTTGTATTTTCTCTGACAAATTGAAAAGGTGAAGGGATTGTAGAAAATGTTGCTCTGCTGATCATATCCAAGCATCGCCGATGATGAGATTTCATTTCATTTCATTTCATTCATCATTTTACAGGGAGGAAAATAGAACTTAAATCAGGCCAATTTTATAAACAAATCACAGGGCATTGAAACAAGTTGCTAACTATACTAATTCACAAGAGACCAAAATAAAAAGCACCCCTGTCGAATTGCCAAAATGCGAACCGAATTACAATCAAGTGGCTCTCCAAAATGCTGATAACAAAAACAACTAGACACAAAACAACATCGACCAACACGAATGTTCATAATGGCGTATAGGTAGAGCCCAAATCATTTGCTATGGCCGCCGCTGTAAGGGTTTTGTACGCACATTAGATAGAGCCCATGATGAGCGGGAAAACAGTGTGTCTTCTCGCGCCCACAGGAACACCCCATAGCCGTAGATTCTGTCACAACTTGCATACATACACTCTAGGACGATTTACAAAAAACATAACAAATAAATATCACAGTCGCTTTCCTAACACCTGGCCTGGTTTCATCAGACACATCAGGAGTTTGCCATCGATTTTTTTTCACCAACACCGTGACGGTACAACCCCTGGCCTTCCATGGACAAAAACCGTTCGCGGGAGATATTTTGATCACATGCTGATCAAAACGCTGCGTTAAAGGGTCTGTGCAATAAATATCACAGTTAAGCTCATTGTCTGCTGTCACCCAGGGATCTGAAGTGTACAAACATATTGGCAAGCTTCTTTTTCTTAGTGCAGTCAGAAATTGGTCGTCTATTTTACCTTTAAAAAATATCAAATGAGATTTGAAGGCTTTAATGGTGAGAATAGCAGGAGTAATAGGTTTGCAGTGACACCATGTACAATTCTCTCTTGTGAGTATGTGTGGTTCTGAAAAGAACCGGAGGAACTCAAAAGTAAATCCTTGTAATGAGGGCGCTGTTGTAAGGTCATGTCAGGAACCCACAGTTTGAAAAAAATTAGAAAAACATTTACTTTCAAGCTACATAATAATCCCTATGATTAAGTCTGATGAAAACTGCTTCACTAAATGGTTATGAAGCATATAAAGAAGTAAATCAACAGGTTTAGGGATACAGGTCTGCAGGAAAAAAACAGAAATTTTAAGAAAAACCTTTTCTAAACAACAATTGGATTTCTGTTGCATGATCCTGTGATGACATCAAAAAATAATTTGCTGATGAATATTGAAATTCTCAAAAGCATAAAAACCTGAAAACTTGCAAATACACCCCCAGAACTAGTGATATACAAGAATGTGGCAAACTGCTCACTGACTAAAATTACCAAAATGTAAATTTTAAAATTTAGTGGGCCTGACGTTTCGATCCTAGCAGGACCTTTCTCAAAGGTCCTTAACTAGTGTTAAAAACATTTTTGATTGTTAGCAACATTGCAAAACAGTTCTCCTGTTGCATCCATTTTTGGTGATACAATTTGTTATTGCAGAGACCCTTTAATGTCGTGCAATGCTTTTTCCTTCATTTACAGCTCCGGCAAAAAACGGCGAAACGTTCAGGGGTTAAGCAAAGGGTAATCGCGACAAAATGTCACTAGAGGACCTCGTGCGAAGGGTGACGCCCCCGAAGAATGGCCCACAAGTGCGGTCCGACACGAAAGAGTGTGACCGCGTACACGGTGCGTGGGAAGGACATGAAGACGAAACGACCACGTGGGGAATGTGGGGGAGGGAGAGAGATAACGAGAATGACAGAGACAGACAAAGAGAGAGGGAGTTAATAGATTGGAAGAGAGATGGAGATATAGATGGAGACAGACAGAGCGAGGCACAGAAAGGATGAGAAAGACAAACATAAAAAAATACAGAGAAACTGAGAGAGACCGAGAGACGGTGATTCACATACACACAGGGAGACAGAGAGACAGGAACACAGTTAGCTATAAAGAGGCACAGAAAGACAGAAAGACAGAAAGAAAGAAAGAAAGAAAGAAAGAAAGAAAGAAAAAGGGGGACAAACATAAAGAGACACAGAGATGGAGAAAAATACAGAGAAACTGAGAGAGACAGTGAGACGGAGAGACACATACATACACTCAGAGAGACATAGAGAGAGACGTGGAGACATACATAGAGAGGCAGAGAAAGACAGCGATTGACCGAGAGAGACTGATAGAGACAGAGAAACAGAGAGACGATGAAAGACAGACAGAGACATAGACAGAGAGAGAGAGAAGGACAGACAGACAGACAAACATAATATCCAGTACACGAAACAAAATCAATAAGGGAAACTGTGGGAATATGGAGTCAGAGCTTTCGGCACATGATCACCTTCCTTAGGCCTAATATGAGACGTCACTGCACTATTTTGCCTATCCCAGCTGAGACGGATTGAAAAGCAAAAAAAGTATTCCTCGGACTCTCAAGACAGCGACAAAAAAACCTCTCTTACAGGCGCAGTTGTTTACTCAGCCATCTCCCAACAATTCACACAGCGGTCAATTTAACAAGCACGGGCCAATTTGGTAGAGCCACCGACATCACAAAACATGTGCGTGGAGAAAGTGTGGCGTGAAAAGACTGCTCTACCCAATCGCTCCACGCGATGGTTAGTGTATAAGTGTCTGTCCACCTCTATTCTTGCACACCATCGGGCGGGGAGACTTATATCTGTATACCTGACGATGTAGAGAGACGAAACCAGTATACCGTTCAGTGTTGCGATCTCTTCATTTCCCAATGCTTCCGGAAATGAGTTCCATCCATCACCGGATAAAAAAAATTGCCACAGTTTAGGAAACGATCTCCATATTTCTGTAAATTGGGACAAGACATCATGTTATATCTATGATGCAACGCAGTACCCGCCGCTATACATTATACGAATCCACCACACGACCCTCGACCAGCTCGGTGGTCCAGTGGTTAAGACGTCCGTACTAGAATTCGGGAGTCGTGGGTTCGAATCCCGCCCGAGCTGCCTGGAATACTTCTTATCAGGCACCGGGCAAAGCACTGAGCACTCAGTGTTTATCACGTCTAGCAAGGGCAAAACCTCACTGGGACAAAGCTATTAGGTCGCTGTTTAGCCAGTGAATTCCACTGAAACGCAACCTTTCTCTGACAATTTTGTTTATATTAGAACGGAAAATTATTCTCCTAAAATGATTGTTATTGATTCTTTCCATGACAAGGGTTTGTCCTATTGGATGTATAATTAACACTGCGCAGTCACTGATTTGTGCTACTGCCTGCTGAAAAAAAATGGTAACAAATTTTCAAGCTTGTTACTTACTGATGACCAGAAGTACAAAGCCTAAAGTGAACCTGACATTTCTAGCCCGAACCATCCCCCAAAGCGTGGCATATCGGGTTCAAAATACGATCTATTTGGTTCGGCGCAGCACGATAACACTAGTTCATGTCTATTCTCAGGAGCACTTGATGAAAGCGAAATGAGTCGAAATTGAATGAAAACAGTTTGACATTGTGCAATTTACAATTGAGTCGATTTCAGTTAATTTAGTTGTTCTCCCAAAACATCTAATTTCACCGACCGGTTCGAGAGGGGAGGGGTGGGAGGGATGTGACTGTGGAATTCCAGCGAGGCGTTGTCAAATTGCACCCTGGAGAGTCTCGAGGGAGAAATCCGACGCCTCGATATTTTTTTGCCAAGACCAAAGTAGATTTGAATTGAATGGAGTGAAAGGCGTGAATATGAAATTATATAATTAACGGCAGGAGATTGACACGAACAGTCAGAGGGGTCGGCGTGCCGATCATATATATCAGGACCCTTCTCAAACGGCAAACGTTGATTTGCTTTTGAGATTACCTGTGGAAAATCTGAATGATTGAATGATGGTAACTATGAAGGGTCTTTAAATTTGTAGGGTGGGACCCATACTCCCATAGAGCTCTATGAATAAACTAGAGTGCGCACTCCCCTATAAACGCGCGAACGTGTACGAACGTGTGCCGACATGGACGCGCATCCGCCATCACCAAAGAGGTCAACTTCAGCTTACTGTGTCACTGTTGTCGGTATTTCCTTTCTGAAACCGATGTGCTACCATCCGTGGTGCTACTGAGCTACACGAGCTTTGCATTACGAAACTGTATGCAAGCACTGAATGGGACACCCAGTTTAAATAATAAATAAATGATAAGGGGAATGATAAGCGTGAAAGTAGGAAGAGGTCGCGGAAGAGAAGGAGAAGGAGGAGGAGGAGGAGGAGGAGGAGGAGGAGGGATGGAATAGGAGGAGGAGAAGGAGAAGAGGAGGAGAAGGAGAAGGAAGAGGGATGAAATAGGAGGAGGAGAAAGAGAAGGAGAAGGAGGAGGAGGAGGAGAAGGAAAGGAGGAGGAGGAGAAAGAGAAGGGGAAGAGGAGGAGAAGGAGAAGTAGGAGGAGGAGGAGAAAGGGAAGGAGAAGAGGAGGAGGATGAGGAGAAAGAGAAGGATAAGGAAGAGTAGGAGAAAGAGAAGAAGGAGGAGGAGAAAGAGAAGGAGAGGGAGGAGGAGGAAGTAGAAGAGGATTGGGAAAAGGAGGAACAGGAGGAGGAAGGAGGAGAAAAAGAGGATTGGGAAAAGGAGAGACAAGAAGAGGAAGGCAGAGAATGCAGGTGCTGAGTCGGTCGATCGGTGGCCTCGAAAATGCTTCCTTCCGGCGAATAGTCCACACGATACGTGATAACACCCGATAGAGGTCCCTACTTTCCAAGCGAAGTGTATATTTCCAGAAAAGACTATCATGCTGAAACCTGTAAAGGTTCGTCTAAGCTCTCGCTTAGAGCATTCTAAAAAAGCTTCTGATGAATGAAAAAAGAAGAAGCCCCACTTCGGCACGGTTGATTAGCACGGGTGCTCCGGTACTTTGTGTAGGGACTGCCCTTTTCAAGCAGGACTGGCCTTTTGAAGTATTGTTTTTTATGTAATTGAACCCGGAAGCCCCGTCGGTAGAATATCACGGAGTTGCTAAAGTTTGCACATTTTCTAAGCATGTGTTGGGTCAAACCTCGTTAACAGAAAAATAGTTTTAGCTTTGATTAAACAACAAATTTGAAGCTTAAAGCCCCTACACAACATTGGTAAGATCGAAAAACAGAAATGTTCACAGATTTACATGAAACTTATACAGTTTAAAGATGGTTATAGTAGAAACCTCTCACTGAAATATTTCTGCCTAAAATGGTGTATTTTGGGAGAAATGAGTAAAATAAATAGTTTACGTCTCACCGAGATCTAAACTATTTTGCGGAACATTACGGCGTTGAATGCTGCTTTTTCGCGAAACAAATGAAGCGGTTTTCACGATTTTCTCGAGACTCTGTTGGCGGATTGAGCTGAAATTTACACAGGTGTGCTATTTCATGCATATGTTGGATCAGACAACGTATATGGATGCTTTTCTTTGACCTCGACCAATGTTGTGTCGGGACTTTAAGCGGCTCAGTGAAAAATAACGAGTCTTCTGGTCGCTGGCCGAAACTCCGTGCAAAGGCTTTCTGCAATGATTAAGCATTCAAGAAAACTGTGCAAAGTTATGCTATGAAGCATACACCTAAACACGTGTAGAATTCAATCTATGAAAAAATGGGAACGATTGGGCTGGGCTAGGATGTAATGCGCACCAGGCTCTTCACCACCTGAGCCACAGCCACACGGAGCAATAGCTGCTGGGGTGGGGGCGCCAGACACAAGCATGCAACCATTAACTGCCAGTTTATCTCCAGGGAACATTATACCCAAATTCCACACAGCTGCAAACGTCAATTTAGTGTTAACTCATTCTACAACGGTTCCCCGGACGCAGCTTTTAAATCCGATTCTAAAGCAACACAAAATTGAATGACAAATTGGATTTCAACAAGAAGTCTTTAATGCGGGTTTGACTTTCGATATTCGGGTGTTTAAATCGCTTATGGTGCAATAGTTGGGCTGACTTAAGCAGTTTCTGTGCAATAGACCTTCCCCTCCTGCCGTCTGGCTTATGTTTGGTATGCCCATACGGGAGACACGTCTTGATCAGCGACGCCAGTATGGCAGCACGCACAGTAGCCCCATGCAGGCCCAACCTGCGCCCACTTAAACGATTGCATTGGAGTCCCTCTCCCCATGCAGCGCATGGCGTAAGCGTCGAGTTTATGTTTGCCTCCAACGATTTTTGTGACCATCCCGATATCTTGCCCGAGGCGCAGACGACACGTGCCGATATGAGGACTCCCGATCAGGACTTTCCTATAAACAAGAAAAAAAAGGACCCCGTTCGTCTTTTCGACGTATAGAGAATGCCAAGAAGTCGTGAAAAACACCTCGTGCTTCCCTGCTCGGTCTTTTTCTCATGCTTCCTTTTTTCTGTCTCTCTTTCTCCTCCTCTCTCCCTCTCTCCCCTATCCCTCTTTCTCTGTCCGTAAGTCTCTGTCCTTTTCTCTATCTTTTCCTATCGCCCATCTCTTTCCCTCTCTCCCCCATCCCTTTTTCTCTGTCCGTAAGTCTCTGTCCTTTTCTCTATCTTTTCCTCTCGCCCATCTCTTTCCCTCTCTCCCCTTTCTCCCTCCTACCACTGCCTTTAACTCCCATCCCATCCAGCTCTCTATATATGCCTCTCTCTTCCTTCCTTCCTTCCACATACCTCTCCTTTTCTTCCCATCTATGTCTCTTTCTGTCTCCCCTGTATATCCTCTCTCCTCTCTCCCTCTCCCCTCTCGCTGTGTCTCTCTGTGTATATAATATTATATCTCCCTTGCTCCCCTCTCTTTCTCATTCTCCCCTCTCTCCCTCTCCCATATCTGTGTTTCTCCTCCCTCCTCTCTCCCTCTCCCCTCCTCACATTGTATATCTCTGTCTATATAATATATCTCCCTTGCTCTCCCTCTCTCTTCCTCTTCCCCCTCTCTCTTCCTCTTCCCCCTCTCTCTCACTCCCCTCTCTCTGCCCCTTTATCTGTGTTTCTCACCTCTCCTCTCTCCCTCTCCACTCCCTCACACTGTATCTCTCTGTCTATATAATATATCTCCCTTGCTCTCCCTCTCTCTTCCTCTTTCTCTCTCTCTCCCTCCCCCTTTCTCCCTCCCCTCTCCCCCTCCCCTATCTCTCTCCATCCCCTCTCTCTCCCCTTTATCATGTGTTTCTCTCCTCTCCTCTCTCCCACTCCCCTCCCCCACCTTGTATCTCTGTGTGTATATAATATCTCTCTCTTGCTATCCTTCTCTCCTCCTCCTCTCTCTCTCTCCAAACTCTTTCGTCAGTGAAACTCTATAACTGATTTGATTTACGGGGACCAGTGGAGATCTATATATTCGTCTCCCATATAGTTCAGACGATCAATGGACAGGGAGCAGAGTGCAAAAGAAACGGGGAGGAAGATATATACCCGGAGCAAGTCTTACAGAATGGAATGGGGATGGGGGAGGGGGGTTATATCCCAAAACACTTCCTCTTTGCCCGCTGGCGAGACATTTCTAAAGCAGAAATCGCCATATCAAAATACGAGCCTTATCAAGTCCAAAGTAAGTAAGTGTAATTTTTTTTCGGGATTGGGGAGAAAAAGGGGGATGGGGGCGTTCATGTATCGGCTCGATCCTTTCTTGGAGAGGAATTCTGCCTGGCGTGGACGTACGACAATAGAGGAACTTATTTTGTAAGGGAAGACTTGATCAGATGAATCATGTGGCTCTTTGAATAATATGGATTTCGCACAATGGCGCAAGTCTGACTTTCCCCATTCAAAGTGTGGCAATGGTGCCTGTAGGAATATATCTAAAGGGATAACGCGGGGGTCATTGCATTTTTGTTATCGATCTGTGTGCTTTTGCATGCTCATAATCATTTCAGCGTACATGACTTTATTTATGAAGATATTTTTGAATTCTTGAGAACGACCAAAATTATGAAATCTTGAAAATGTCAGTGTCCGGAATATTTGCTCTTAGCAGGGCTTTCCTCAAAGGTTGGATGCATTTGAGAAAGGTCTTATTAGGATCGAAATGCACGCCCGCTAAACATTCGAGTTATTCTTAATAGACGATCTGTGCTAATAGGCCTAACTCTGATTTTGTGTTAACCCTTTTACTTCTTTCTCGTTTATCCAGCCCATTTGTTCTTCCCTTCGTTGATCCCCTCGCTACTGCTTGACTATCTTTTTGCTCTCTTCCTCTTGTCTATCGACAGCTGTACTAATCATTACGTCCATCTTCTTCTATCCGTATCCATCCGTATCCATCCGTATCCATCCGTATCCATCCGTACTTCTTCCCTTCAAAACAACGACAGTAAGGGTAGCAGCAGCAACAGCAACAGCAACAACAACATTAGCAGCAGCACCAGCAACAACAACAACATTAGCAGCAACAGCAGCAACAACATTAGCAGCAGCAACAACAACAACGACATTAGCAGCAGCAACAGCAACAACAACATAAGCAGCAGCAACAGCAACAACAACATTAGCAGCAGCAACAGCAACAACGACATTAGCAGCAGCAACAGCAACAACAACATTAGCAGCAGCAACAGCAACAACAACATTAGCAGCAGCAACAGCAACAACGACATTAGCAGCAGCAACAGCAACAACAACATTAGAAGCAGCAACAGCAACATCAACATTAGCAGCAACAGCAACAACAACATTAGCAGCAGCAACAGCAACAACGACATTAGCAACAGCAACAGCAACAGCAACATTAGCAGCAGCAACAGCAACAACAACATTAGCAGCAACAGCAACAACAGCATTAGCAGCAGCAACAGCAACAACGACATTAGCAGCAACAGCAGCAACAACATTAGCAGCAGCAACAGCAACAACAACATAAGCAGCAACAGTAACAACAGCATTAGCAGCAGCAACAGCAACAACGACATTAGCAGCAACAGCAGCAACAACATTAGCAGCAACAACAGCAACAACAACATAAGCAGCAACAGCAACAGCAACAACAAGATTAGCAGCAGCAACAGAAACAACAAGATTAGCAGCAGCAACAGAAACAACAACGTTAGCAGCAGCAAGAGCAACAACAAGATTAGCAGCAGCAACAGAAACAACAACATTAGCAGCAGCAACAGCAACAACAGCAACAACAACATAAGCAGCAACAACACCAACAACAACATAAGCAGCAATAACACCAACAACAACATAAGCAGCAACAACACCAACAACAACATTAGGAGCAGCAACAGCAACAACAACATAAGCAGCAGCAACAGCAACAACAACATTAGGAGCAGCAACAGCAACAACAACATTAGCAGCAACACCAGCAACAACAACATTATCAGCAGCAACGGCAACAACAGAAACAACAACATAAGCAGCAACAACACCACCAACAACATTAGGAGCAGCAACAGCAACAACAACATAAGCAGCAGCAACAGCAACAACAATTTTAGGAGCAGCAACAGCAACAACAACATTAGCAGCAACACCAGCAACAACATTATTATCAGCAGCAACGGCAACAACAGAAACAACAACATAAGCAGCAACAACACCAACAACAACATAAGCAGCAACAACACCAACAACAACATTAGCAGCAGCAACAGCAACAACAAGATAAGCAGCAGCAACAGCAACAACAACATTAGGAGCAGCAACAGCAACAACAACATAAGCAGCAGCAACATCAACAACAACGGCAACAACAACATTAGCAGCAGCAACATCCACAGCGCAACATAGCAGCAGCAACATCCACAGCGCCACATATCAGCAACACCAATAACAACAATAACAACAGCAAGAACTTGTGTACAAACAGTGTACATACTCCTGGGGTTTCCCATAAGTCTGGCCTGTCATTGTCAAGGCTGGTTTGCGCACTGTTTGCGCACTGGGTCGAATCCGACCCAGGCGCCTGCCTCATGTGAATCTATAGGCTACATTAAAGTTCGCTACATGCTTCCCGACCACCAACGGAGTTAAAGGAAGAACTGTTTGCAACGCGAGGAGCACAACACCTTGTTTCAATATGAGGGCCTGATTTCTAGGTATCCAACAACAACCGCCTGGCCCCTGCTTTAAGGTCTAACCACTGGCCTTGCGAAGGGCGAACTGCAATGAAAATAGTACTCATAACTAGACCAGGGATCAGATTTCATCTAAATTAAAACGAGCCCTGTTAGAGGGTCTGAATTACCCAGTACTGGGCATGAGCGCCTGCTTTGAGTAGGCTACAGTTACGATTCTCAACGGCACGGTCAGACGGGGAACATAGCAAACCGGTAAAGTTGTACGGACTCGATCCCTCGTGTGATATCGTACGAAGTTGAATTAGTGACGGCGAAAGGAATTTCCTCTGAAATAACTCGTACGTATACGACATGCATGTTATAACGTACTACCATGGATCCCCTTGGTGCGCGGTACGTGCGACATATCTCGTACGTATACGAGGTTTACGTCGTATCTATGAGTTAACTCGTGAACCCACGCACGGAACATTGCTTTATAAGTCGTACGCACGAGATACGAGTCGTACCTGCGACACGTCGTACATACGAGTTAGTTAGAAGGAAATCGTTTACGCCATCGACACTACTGGAAAAAGTACGCGTAATGCCGACTCTTACACAGCCCCAGAGACGAGAGGAGAGGAGATGAGAGGAGAAGAAAGGAGAGGAGAGGAGAGGAGAGGAGAGGAGAGGAGAGGAGAGGAGAGGAGAGGAGAGGAGAGGAGAGGAGAGGAGAGGAGAGGAGAAGAAGAGGAGAGGAGAGGAGAAGAAGAGGAGAGGAGAGGAGAGGAGAGGAGAGGAGAGGAGAGGAGAGGAGAGGAGAGGAGAGGAGAGGAGAGGAGAGGAGAGGAGAGGAGAGGAGAGGAGAGGAGAGGAGAGGAGAGGAGAGGAGAGGAGAGGAGAGGAGAGGAGAGGAGAGGAGAGGAGAGGAGAGGAGAGGAGAGGAGAGGAGAGGAGAGGAGAGGAGAGGAGAGGAGAGGAGAGGAGAGGAGAGGAGAGGAGAGGAGAGGAGAGGAGAGGAGAGGAGAGGAGAGGAGAGGAGAGGAGAGGAGAGGAGAGGAGAGGAGAGGAGAGGAGAGGAGAGGAGAGGAGAGGAGAGGAGAGGAGAGGAGAGCAGAGCAGAGCAGAGCAGAGCAGAGCAGAGCAGAGCAGAGCAGAGCAGAGCAGAGCAGAGCAGAGCAGAGCAGAGCAGAGCAGAGCAGAGCAGAGCAGAGCAGAGGAGAGGAGAGGAGAGGAGAGGAGAGGAGAGGAGAGGAGAGGAGAGGAGAGGAGAGGAGAGGAGAGGAGAGGAGAGGAGAGGAGAGGAGAGGAGAGGAGAGGAGAGGAGAGGAGAGGAGAGGAGAGGAGAGGAGAGGAGAGGAGAGGAGAGGAGAGGAGAGGAGAGGAGAGGAGAGGAGAGGAGAGGAGAGGAGAGGAGAGGAGAGGAGAGGAGAGGAGAGGAGAGGAGAGGAGAGGAGAGGAGAGGAGAGCAGAGCAGAGGAGAGCAGAGCAGAGCAGAGCAGAGCAGAGCAGAGCAGAGCAGAGCAGAGCAGAGCAGAGCAGAGCAGAGCAGAGCAGAGCAGAGCAGAGCAGAGGAGAGGAGAGGAGAGGAGAGGACAGGAGAGGAGAGGACAGGAGAGGAGAGGACAGGAGAGGAGAGGAGAGGACAGGAGAGGACAGGAGAGGAGAGGACAGGAGAGGAGAGGAGGAGAGAGGACAGGAGAGGAGAGGAGAGGAGAGGAGAGGAGAGGAGAGGAGAGGAGAGGATGGGTGTTTAATCCTTGGGATCATCTGATCACAGACAAAGGTCTCTCAGGATCCCTCCAGATCCCTCCCACGGATTTCTCCACTGTTTACTCGTCGCATCCGCCACCAGCCACCTCCATAAACCTCCCAGGCCAAGTCTCCCCGAGGAGCAAGACGGGATATATCCAATTCCAGCCACGATATGTGAGTGCCATCCTCGCCCCTAAATTAATCATCCTCATCACAAGTCATCCCACTCATTCTGAAAGCCACTGTGAGGCAAGGATAAAGAAACACGGGAGAGGACGGTTAAAGAAAGGCAGAGAGAGGAGAGGGAAGAGGGGAAAGAGAGAGTGTGTGATAGGGTGAGGGAGTCAAAGTCAGAGGCAGAGGGGGAGTCAGAGTCAGATGGAGAGTCAGAGGGAGAGGGAGAGGGAGAGGGAGAGGGAGAGACAGAGACAGAGACAGAGACAGAGACAGAGACAGAGACAGAGACAGAGACAGAGACAGAGACAGAGACAGAGGCAGAGGCAGAGGCAGAGCCAGAGACAGAGGCAGAGGCAGAGGCAGAGGCAGAGGCAGAGGCAGAGGCAGAGGCAGAGGCAGAGGCAGAAACAGAGGCAGAGGCAGAGGCAGAGGCAGAGGCAGAGGCAGAGGCAGAGGCAGAGGCAGAGACAGAGACAGAGACAGAGACAAAGGCAGAGGCAGAGGCAGAGGCAGAGGCAGAGGCAGAGGCAGAGGCAGAGGCAGAATGAAATCTCCCTGCGCTAGTGCGTATAAGATATTCCCAATCACATTGGTGCGGATTCAGTTACGGGAGATCAAAACCGCTACACTATGTATTAAAAAGCCTCGCACACAAAGGCATCGGCTTTGGCCCGTGGCTATGACTGCCCGTGCTCGAGCGATCGCCACTGTATCGGTTCCCCTTTTCAACCCAACGAAAAGAAAAAAACACACCCTTAAACACAGCCATTCTCGACGTGTTAAATGTTCCTGCTGATTGTTTCAGCGTTCGTTCGCCTCGTGCTTCGGACAAGGTGGAGGTCCCGTACAGAAAGAGCCCGGTTTGAATACCGCGAATAATTCAAGACAACCGTTGCCATTTAGAGTTGGTTCGTGCGCACTCTTTTAAAATGATTAACGTAGTAGGGACAACTCACTCCCAGATCAAGAGAATAATCAGCAGTCTTGCTGACACAAGTATTGGTCTTTAAACCAACAATACCACGCGCCATGCTGCTCGGAAGAAGAATAACACACACGAAACACTGCCTCAGGATATTAGAGGCATCGGATGGTATAGTCTGTGAATCGAAAGTCAACGGCTTTAATATTTTTCCCTCAGAGATTTTGAAGCGCCCGAACTTTTACAATGGATTTTAAGAGGCATGATGCCATGGCCTTGCTGCACCGTTTCTCTGAAGCCAATTCTTTGGGCTTCCTGTCGTCTTTTCAGTTCTGTTGATTCCCCTGAGACAGGACTCGTCTGCTGGCGATCACGTGTCATCTGAACGCTCAAGTCGTGGAATCGAATTAGCTGTTTCTCCGACGTGATTATACCGGGTAAAAACATGGGAATTGTTGTTAAAAAAGGGTTGTGGACCGTAAACAATGTTGGGTCAAATTTAGCCAATTTACTGCTTGGTCGAAATGGGTCATAGTGTCAACAGGTGCCACTGTTTGTCAATAAAATCCCAGCTTTTGAACAGTGTTGGTTAAAAACAAATACAATCTCTTCGCAAAAACTAGTTGTCTATTTGGGAAGGCCAAAATCTAAGGTCTGGATAGCCTAGGTGGTTAGAACGGTGGCTCGCAAACCAGAGTGTCGAGAGGGAGCGGGATAGGGAGAGGGAGAGGGAGAGGGAGAGGGAGAGGGAGAGGGAGAGGGAGAGGGAGAGGGAGAGGAAGAGGAAGACGGAGAGAGGGAGGGAGAGGGAGAAGGAGAGGGAGAGGGAGTGAGAGAGGGAGAGGGAGTGAGAGAGGGAGTGGGAGAGGGAGAGGGAGAGGGAGAAGGAGAGGGAGAGGGAGTGGGAGGGGGAGAGGGAGAAGGAAGAGGGAGAGGGAGAGGGAGAGGGAGAGGGAGAGGGAGAGAGAGAGGGAGAGGAAGACGGAGAGGGGGAGGGAGAGGGAGAAGGAGAGGGAGAAGGAGAGGGAGAAGGAGAGGGAGAGGGAGTGGGAGAGAAAGAGGGAGAGGGAGAGGGAGAGGGAGAGGGAGAGGGAGAGGGAGAGGGAGAGGGAGAGGGAGAGGGAGAGGGAGAGGGAGAGGGAGAGGGAGAGGGAGAGGGAGAAGGAGAGGGAGAGGGAGTGGGAGAGGGATAGGGAGAGGGAGAGGGAGAGGGAGAGGGAGAGGGAGAGGGAGAGGGAGAGGGAGAGGGAGAGGGAGAGGGAGAGGGAGAGGAAGACGGAGAGGGGGAGGGAGAGGGAGAAGGAGAGGGAGAGGGAGTGAGAGAGGAAGAGGGAGAGGGAGAGGGAGAAGGAGAGGGAGAGGGAGTGGGAGGGGGAGAGGGAGAAGGGAGAGGGAGAAGGGAGAGGGAGAGGGAGAGGGAGAGGGAGAGGGAGAGGGAGAGGCAGAGGCAGAGGCAGAGGCAGAGGCAGAGGCAGAGGCAGAGACAGAGGCAGAGGCAGAGGCAGAGGCATAGGCATAGGCACAGGCAGAAGCAGAGGAAGAGGCAGGGGAGAAAAAGAGGGGGAGGAGGCGTAGGATGAGAGGAGGAGGTGGACAAGGGGTGAGGAGGGGATAAGGGAAGTGTATACATAGGGCCTTTATAGGAGAGAGAAACACAGGGAAACGAGGCCCATGAGCCATCTTTACCGACGACCCTCCTTATTGATATCCAACAACTCTTCAACAACACTCCTTCCTTCCTTCCTTCCAAAGTGAAAAGGTCCAGCACGGATTACTGCAGAAACACGTCAAGATCCACACTACGGGGTGAAATACTAAAGGACTTATTGGTATGAGACGGGTCTGTGCGCACGTCCCCCATCCCCTCACCGCGTTAGGGGAATGGATTACAATAGATAAGATTGAAGATCGGCTTCAGAAGCTATTCCCGTGAAGACGGCAGAGATATGGTGCCTCCGAGCTGACTGGCCTAATCCGGTCCCACGAGGGCGCCTTCACCACTCCGGTTACTCGAGTTAAACATTGGCACTGGGGAACGCGTTTTAGGGCTTATTCGACCCCGTTCGGTTTTCGCTTACCACGGCTCTGAATTCCACAGGGGTCTATGGAGACCGCTACTGCCGGTTCGCATTGAATTGTGCTGTCATCTTGCGGCAAGCAGGCGATCCGAACGAATCAAGACACGGTCTCTCAACTTGAAGCATTACCCGAGGCGGCTATTCCTTACGCTGGTTCCAATACCAGTAACTACGTGCCGGATGGAGCGAACCAGCGTATATATGTAGGCCGTTTACGGAATGAAGGGTTAGGCTCGGGCTTAGGCTTCGGTCATAATTATCTGACTCGTTATAATATCACAGGTATCTAGAAACAAGCGTTTGGCCCCAGTTTCTTGGGGAATACCCTGTACCTATCAAGCCAACAAACCTTCAAAATTCGGAAACAAACCACAACCTGGATTTTCAGGTTTTGTCAGACGGAGATGAAGCCAGAGCCTAAGCCTTCATTTCGAAATTGACAGCCATGCATAGACTTGGGGCCCTTTTCCAAAACCCGCCTTAGGCTTCGGCTACGGCTTCGTCTCAGATATCCAAATGCTGAACTACACATTTGAGTTCTTTGATGAAGTTGAAGCTGTGGATTCCTTTTCACAACTCGGCAAAAACATTCAAAAATGATGCCAAAGGCTTCCTGTTTTCATGCCTTGTACTTGAAATGGATGAAAGAACCAGAGACAAAGCCGGAGCCTGAGCCTAAGCCGGGTTTTGGAAAAAGGACTCATGTAAAGCGCACTTTGTGGACCGGAGAACCCGTGCACTGGTTCCCTTACTCTATTCCATCTGTTCCATGGAGTGAACCAGCGGACAGACCGGATTCACACACTGTCACTTGTAGTCAATGCATAGTTTAGAACCTCTATTCCGATGCGTTGGTTCCCTTACTTCCCTTACCAGATATCATTTACTAGGTGCTTGTGAACCAGCGCACGGCTTGACGTGGTCTTGTGCTAAGAGCAGCATGTTGATTAGCGATCCATTCGCTGGTTCCTATTCCTCTAATACCGCCCGAATGGAGGGAACCAGCGTAGCGGGTGGTTGATCGAGAACCAGTTCACATCGAAGATGATGCACCTGATCTCCTAACGATTTTGTGATGTTTGACATAGTAGCAAGCTAAGGAATTATAGCATCGATGACTTGAGCCAAAAATTATTTAATTATTGATAATCATGACAGAAAAGTTCCGTTGTTGTTGTTTTGTTTGTTTTTTCTTCCAAGCTCATAATGAATGTATGTATAAGGGTCCCATATTTACAAGCTGCAGGTTCTTTTGGGACCCTCCCCAGTTTTCGCCATAATGTTATCTACCGGTACCTTAACATTGCTAAGTTAAAAATGTGTATATGTATTTATTTGTGAGTACTGTGGAAATAAATGAACTGAGCTGAAATGACGACAGATCGGCGACGAAAACCAGAAGAATGTCCTTTTTGTAAAACACTCTAATATGATACAATAATGAATAGAAGTGTTCAGTCCTATGCTAGGAAGCACTTAAGATACCGGATTCATGTTGCCGATCGGAGATGGGAGAAACTGTGGATGAAGCGTCTTCAGACCATCCACCCACACGATCCGAGCATCCGGGACGGACATGAATAGCACCTTACTTTACTCTATAGCATGAATCAGATCCTGCTGGTTTCGAAATGCCAGGCTCTCCCAATCTGCCCTACATGCTTGCATTTTTTAATTTGATCTTCACCCGAATCTATCTAACAGATTTCCGTCTTGCTCTCTAGTCTGTCATTCCTATCATATTCCTTTTTTTTTTCTTCGAAACTTGTAACCGTATTAAAATATACAGGTCCATGACCTAAAAACATAAACCGTTTGCTGACTCGTGAAGTCTAATTTGTTTCTTTTCAAAATTAAAATAACCTACATTTTTCGTAGGAGTCTCTGGCGTGCAATTAAGATTCGAGTGAACGAAAATGGGTTTCAAGAACGAGTTGCATGTAGAGTGCATAAACTACTTGGTTCATTTGAGTGCCGTTTAGGGAGGGGGGTGGGGGGGGGGGCAAGTCAAGTGCGTTGTGAGTCCAAAGGTGCTTTTTTTTCTACGAGCGCAATATGCCAGTGCACGTTCCTGTAGGGCGGACTAATACCATCACGACGGGCACACAATCCGCGCACTAAAGCAATATGCGACCGCTGTGACTCGCATACCAAATCAACTGCGCGCATTCACAAAACGGTGAAAAGGCTTAGACAGCGACATGCTCTCTGATAAAAGACGCCATCAACTTTAGCTAAAGTGATCCGAGTAAACGGGTTATTACCCGTTACTTCTTAAAGCCCCTACACACAACATTGGTAAGATCGAAAAACAGAAAATTGTTCACAGATTTACACGAAACTTATACAGTTTGAAGATGGTTAGAGTACTGAAAGATTTCTGCCTAAAATATTGTATTTTGGGAAATAATAAATTGTTTACGTCTCACCGAGATCTAAACTAGTTTTCGGAACAGCACGGCGTTGAATGCTGCATTTTCGCGAAACAAATGAAGCGGTTTTCACGATTTTCTCGAGACTCGGTTGGCGGATTGAGCTGAGATTTTCACAGGTGTGCTATTTCATGCGTATGTTGGATCAGACAACGTATGGATGCTATTCTTTGAGCTCGACCGATGTTGTGTAGGGGCTTTAACAAAATTAGACGGCACTATCCGTGGATTAGAGTATGTGGTATATGTGTGCTGCGTGCGGTGTGGGACCTTGTGCACGATATATCATAGCGGTTTATCTCCCGCCCATCATTTCGTGTTGCTGATTGATCCGCAACGTCTGCATATATACGTCGTGACTTCGGCCGGACCCGGCCGGGCGGCGTGGAACCTCGGCGGAGAAAGATGACACCGCTCGTCGCGGTACACTTGTCATAACTGACCTCTCGACCGTGAAGCCGACCGAGGGGAGGGGATGGGGGGTTTAAAGGGGGGAAGGAACAGAGGAAATGATGAGAGGAGAAACAATTTCGCACGAGGAGCCGACGACAGCATATGTCGGTTCATGGCGGCAACGCTGCTTTAACGGGCTACGGCGACGAGGAGAGGAAGAGACAAGAAGAAAAGAGGACGAGAAAGCTAAGAGAACGATCTCGTCAAGATTCGCACACCTTGGACGAAAAGTTGGCTTAGGCCTAGATAAGAAAGGTAATAGGACCCTCGCCGGTGACAACAAATAATGCCGCGGAAGGTGTTGTTCATTTGCCGAAATGGGCGAGATTTCCCCAGACGTGATCACCCGATAGCACACTCGTTTCAATGCGATTAAATCCACCGCCATCGAACATCGGATGGCATCTTTGAGAAGAAGAAGAAGAAGAAAAAAAACCCCGTCTCATTGGAATTCCGTTCCTGGCTAGTGTTTCCACCCACCCCGACCCTATTACCCACTTCCCTTGGAGACGAAATCTCATTTTCCACGTCTCCTGCACGGCTGATCCGATCCTTGGAGCTACGCCGTGCGTCGATAGCCCCGCAAAGCTTTTTTTATTTGCTAGAGTGGGTGAGGGGGGGATGAGAAACGGTCCGTCAATATGAAAATTGACGACGTCGGTTAAGATATTATCCTGAAAATGGAAATGATATCCACCTATTAAACGCCAGTCTGATAAATACAACCTATAATGCCCTTTGATTGGCAATCAACTATCCACATTGATCTGCAAAGAGCTATCGGTATCCCCCTGGTGCATTTTGGAGCTAGCCCGGGCGAGCGTTCATTCTTCGGGGGAAGTGGAATACAATTTGACTGTTTGAGGTCTTCCCTTTTTTTTAACCCCTCGGCTCCCGTGGCACTGGCCGTTCCTCCCCCCCAGCAGAAATTGAACCCAGATATCTAGAACAAACAGAGGAAGCGGACGTGAGGCTCGGGCAGATGTACCCCCACCGTCCCTCAGACTGCCAGTCGATCCCGCACATTTTGGAGAGGTTTTACGGGTGGGGGAAGGAGAGAGAGAGAGAGAGAGAGATTGAAAAAAAAACCCAGACGAAGAGTCACGACGGAGTCATTAATCTCAGCGCACTTAGCGGTGATCCCGCCGTGTTTGGACGGCGGGCCGGACTGAAGACGGCCGCAATGAGCTAGGCCCGTACCCGAGTGAAAAAAAAAATCCCGTACTTAACCAGTCTGGTGAACAAGCACCACATCCATGTAAAGATTAAGTGTCTAGCACGGACGTCCATGTATACCGCTTAAACATGAGGGGAGAGTTAATTGCTTGGGGATATCCTATTTCGCTTCTGGCACTTTTTTGTTGTCCCGCCCGCCGGGGTTGTAGGTTACCATTGAAATTGACTAAAACAAAATGTGGTCCTGTCTGCTGAATTTTTTGTGTGCACGTAACACGTGGGCGAATGGTCGTGTCTTTTGACGGTCGCGTTGTTCACGGCGTGTGACTTTGGGACTTTGGGTAACATGATATAAGTCTATGAATGATTCAACAAGATTCATCAAGAACGCCGAGGTGGAGTTTTGATGAGGGTGACGTGACGGCGAAAGAGGGTGATGGGGAGTAAGGGAGTGCCAAATGGGCGGAGGTTCTTTTTGGTGATGGTCTTTTGACCAGACTATGTGCCGCTCCCGGTTCATTTGTTGCATACATTTCACGCGGCGGTGGCCCGACTCGATGACGGGTATTCAGAGGGGAGATTTGAGAGAGAGAGAGAGCAAGACAGTGAGAAAGACAGGGGTTGGAGACAGAGGGAGAAAGGGAGGGAGGGAGAGAGGCTGACAGACGAAGAAGAAGAAGATGAAGAAGATTATTCAGGGGGAGATGGGAGAGAGAGAGAGAGAGAGAGAGAGAGAGAGAGAGAGAGAGAGAGAGAGAGAGAGAGAGAGAGAGAGAGAGAGAAGAGAGAGAGAGAGAGAGAGGGAGAGAGAGGGAGAGAGAGAGAGAGAGAGAGAGAGAGAGAGAGAGAGAGAGAGAGAGAGAGAGAGAGAGAGAGAGAGAGAGAGAGAAGAGAGAGAGAGGAGAGAGAGCAAGAGACAGAGAAAGACAGTGAGAAAGAGAGAGAGGGGTGACGGAGGGAGAGAGGCTGACAGACGAAGACGAAGAAGAAGAAGAAGAAGAAGGGTATTCGGGGAGATTGGAGAGAGAGAGAGAGCAAGAGACAGAGAGAGAGAAAGACAGGGAGGGAGACAGACACTAAAAACAGAGACAGAGGAAGGGAGCGAAGATGAAGAGAAATGAAGAAGAAGAAGACGACGAAGTGACAGATATAGTGACATACATAGAGATAAAGGCAGAAGGAGAGGAGTAGAGAGAGGTGGAGGAGGGCGATGGATAAGAAGAAGGAAAGGGGGAGACAGAGGCATCAATAAAGAAGAAGAAGTGTTAGGGAGATAATGCCACGGGGGAAAAATAAATGTAGCGAAACATACTATTAAAGTCGGTCGCCTTTTCAAAACGATGGCCGGCTATACAATAAACTCATTTCAATCATGGTGGTACATGATGACTTCAGACAAACCCTTCTCAACATTAACCTATAGCTAATGGTACAAAAGTCGATGTACTCGACTCTCCTTCGTGAACCGGCAGACCTTAGCAATGCATTAACCGCGGAGGTTTTAAACAAAGAGTCCCTTTTACAAATGCCGCCCTCTACGTATTAGAAGGTTCGGTTCTAATTTATGTTTCCACGGTTTTTCTCACGACATGGTAGACGGATTGAGCCGAAACTTTCACAGTGAGTTTGGAAGCGATACTCTGATCGTCGCGTATGGATGTGTGGTGGTCATGTCTACCAATTGTATACGAAACACCCCATAGGGGGTCTGTATGCGATGGCCCCCAGCTATGGCGCCATTCGGAGACCTTCGTCGAATTCGTTCAGTGGATGCGTTAAGTGAATCTTTGTTAGGTAAGTGCAATCGTGCGCATTCAACGTACGTGCGGCATCACGCGGTGCCATGCATCATTCCACAAATAATGCAATAAAAATGCAAATCCCCAAAATAAAACTTTGTGATGCAATATGTGAACCGGCACAGCGACATGAGGAATATCCCACCAAAACACTTTTCGAGTAACCAACGCCTGAAATCAAAGTATCTTCTCAATTCGATTAAAAAAAAATCAATCTTTGTTTTTTGTATTTTCGGAAATTAATGTATTGGAGGATTTTATATCCAAAGGATTTTTCCGAAATCCGTCTCTAAATGTTGAAAAAACGAGGATTTCGGGGGAGTGTTTGTGTACTGTTTTCATGAAAATGTAAAGTTCCTGCCTTTTTGAATGGCCACTTTTGAGGAGTTAGAATGGCGCTGCTATATATTGTGTCTGGTGCCCAATGAACGAGCGAAGTCCGGGTACTATTTACAACAAAGTTCACACGGAAATAATTTTGATATCATTTGAAAGCTAATGGCATACGCTTTCACATCATCAAATCTCAAAATCTCAAAAGTGGGGGTTATTCCTCATTATGCTGTGCCGGCTCACATAATATCATCGCAGCTCACTGACATGTTGTCCATCTTTGAGAAATCATGTCAGACAATGAATGTTAGAATTTCAAGAGAAAGTTCGCAGTACATCATGACGGACAACATGAGAAAAGGGGCAGCATGTGAATCCGCGTTCCAGTCAAGAATAACCCATCTACTTTGAGCGTCTCCAGTGAAAACAGCTGCTTTGAATTCTTTGCAGTGGAACTGCATTCGCATTGGCGAACATCCAACCTTAACACTCAGATGAACATTCTAAGCCTCCATCTCCAAAAATAAAAACCTCTTTACCAACAACAAAACGGCCATGTGATTTTGAACCCCTGGGATTGACGTACTTTAAAGGACGGGTCTGGGTATGAGACAGCCGTGCATCTCCTGGGTACGAGGTTGAAACGGACCGCTCGGTGTAATAAAAAACCCCGAAGGGTGAACTATTCGGTTAATCGAGGGCACTGCCGGTGCGTTGGCACGAGAGATTGAGTATTCGTTTTGAGCTGCTAAAAAACACACGCCGCATAACGGCAGCAGCTTCTTCGTCCCTGGCAGCATTTTGATTAAACCAAAATGACCCCTGGTGGTTTAACGGCCCTTTACAACATTGGTAAAGATCAAAAGTTTGCCACAGTTTGTGTGTTAAACTATAACACATCCCCAAAAAGCAATACTGCGAAGGTTTTAGCTCAAATGGTGATCTGAGAAAGTAGAAAAGGGTAAAAAAAAGTCACGGTTTTTGCACCGTTCTGTAGTGTAAGAAATAGTTGATGATTTGCGAGTAATAAACTGTTTGTCGATGTTTGAGTGAAGATTTCTAGGGAAGTACAGCATCCCAGACCGTAGGATTTCAACATGAGGATTCTATTACGACCATCTACAAACTGTGTAAATTAGAAGGAAATCTGTGGACATCGATGTGTTCCGATCTTCCCAATGTTGTATTGGGCCTTTAAAGTCGAATCGAACAGGCTTATAAGAGGTCTTCCTCGACATACATTACAGGCCTTAAACTGAATCCAGAATTATTGGGTTGGCTTTGGCACAGGTTTCCAAAACCTGTTTAAACACCACAGGTCATAGATATAACACGGTTCTCGCGTCGTTGATAATGTTACTCAATGAGGCTTTGGCCTCGTGGACGTATAGTTGACACTGCGTGCTCAGTGCTTTGCCCTACTGCCTGCTGAGAACAAATTCAGGCAGCTCGGGCGGGATTCGAACCTGCTTTGTAATGCAGGCGTGCGCGTCCTAACCACTTGGCCACCGAGCTGGTCGAGGTCATGATGGTATGGCGCATTCGAATCTGTATAGCGGCGGGTACTGTGCTGCCTCATAGATTTGACATGATTTTGGGGCGCCGGGGAAAATGTATTATACAAAGAGGGTTCGTCCGACTAGACGCATCACATGTATTAAAGATTAATCTTTCGATCAAAGTACATTCCGCTATGCTGAAAAAGGACGAAAACCTTTCAACCCTTCAAATTCAGCGACGAACTCCAAATCATATTTTTGCTGTGCGTGTGTGTGTGTGTGTCGAAGACGATGTCTGAGCTGGCTTTTTGTAGACAGTGCATCTTAAGGAGGGAGAGCTATTCTGGCTATCGGGTCTCTTGTGGCGCCCGCATTGTGATTACCCCATTATTGGTATGTCATTAGTCTCCACAACATCGTAAATCCTCATCCGCGGTGCATGGTACGCTCATGTGCGGTATTGCACAAGTCATCCGTGCTCGTGAACGTTGTGATGTCCTCTGAGACATCTCGGTATGAATCTCGACCTATTTGGGTTTTTTTTGTTGGGGGGGGGGGGCAGGGGAACGAGGGTGTAGGGCCCCAATGTAAGTCCTACTTACAGGACTCAATGTGAGTGATACAACTCGGTGCCGACGTGCACGCACGGCATACCGACGATTCCTACGCGCGGAGTAAGAGGGTGAGTGCAGGGGGGTGGCTAGGCGCGCTTAGGCCCCCGGGGAGGTTGCGAGGGAGAGGGAGAGATTGGTGTTACAGGAAAACATGTCGAATTAAGAGGTTTCCTGAGCTTCTGTGCCGGGTCGGATGTGCCGGCTTTGAAACACATTTCCATTGCAATGAATGTTATTGTGTATAAAGGAGAAAGGTCGAGAGAAGAGAGAAGGGGAGATGTGAGAGAGGAGAGAGGAGGGAGGAGAGAGGAGGGAGGAGGGAGGATGGAGGAGGGAGGAGGGAGGAGGGAGGAGGGAGGAGGGAGGAGGGAGGAGGGAGGAGGGAGGAGGGTGGAGGGAGGAGAGAGGAGAGAGGAGAGAATAGGGAGGAGAGAGGAGGGAGGAGAGATGAGAGAGGAGAGAGGAGAGATGAGAGAGGAGAGAGGAGAGAGATATAATAAAATGATAGAGGAGGCACACAGAGTCAGATAGGAGAGGAAGTGGGGATGGAGAGAGTATAAACGAGAGAAAGATGGGAGTAGAGAGGAGAGAGGAGAGCGTAGAAAGGAGAGAGGAGAGAAGAGAGAGGAGAGAGGAGAGAGGAGAGAGGAGAGAGGAGAGAGGAGAGAGGAGAGAGGAGAGAGGAGAGAGGAGAGAGGAGAGAGGAGAGAGGAGAGAGGAGAGAGGAGAGAGGAGAGAGGAGAGAGGAGAGAGGAGAGAGGAGAGATGAGAGAGAAGAGAGAAGAGCGGAGAGAGGAGAGAGGAGAGAGGAGAGAGGAGAGAGGAGAGAGAAGAGAGAAGAGCGGAGAGAGGAGAGAGGAGAGAGGAGAGAGGAGAGAGGAGAGAGGAGAGAGGAGAGAGGAGAGAGGAGAGATGAGAGAGAAGAGAGATATAATAGAATGATAGAGGAGGCACACAGAGTCAGATAGGAGAGGAAGTGGGGAGGGAGAGAGTATAAACGAGAGAAAGATGGGAAGTTCTACTGCTGTCGAGGGTTTAACTGGTGCGCGACATCCACGGCTGTTTCCTGCAGATGACGTGAAGGAAACGGCAACGCAGAGAATCACAATCGATTCAAACAGTCGATAAACGTCTTGTAATGTATCACCACAGTGCACGTTATCTGTCTACGTGGCAGCAAGACGGTGCCAGGATTTGTGTCCCCAATGCACATAATGGTCTGCATCCACCGCCTGTTACCTGTCCGATATCGCAGACCGATCTTTCGAAGTTTTGTGTTTTTGTATCGTGTGGGGGTAGAACACTCCGAGCGGACCACGGGCTCTATCGATCAGTATTTCTAGGATAGCTCTCTTTACAATGCGAGGCATTCATCGTCAGCAGATTGTGGCGGTGGCGAGGGATCGGCAAAGCAGGGCAACGGGATCCATCTCGCCCCACCCTTCCCTTCGCCCGCTGGGATCGACGGTCGACGTGATGGTGTGGCTGAACTCTTCACTGGCGGTGCTTCGGTTCGGGGGAGAGAGGGAGAAATCGCCCGAAACGCGTTCGAATCTTCCTCGTCGTTCCTAATCCCTCTATCAATAGGCCTAATCCGGGGCCCCTCAAGGTTGGAGGAGGGAGAGATACGTACGAGAATGTCAAAGTAAGGGTGATAGATGTCTGTAAGCCGTGATGGCAGCTGTAAGGGAACAAGAAGTCGCTATTCACTATAGATATTTCAGCCGGGTCTTTGGGGGGGGGGGAGCAGGGCGAGAGGAGGGATTTCCATTGTGAGGTCCCTTGTGGGAGGTGGCGGGGGAGAGGAAGAGATAGGTGCTTCAGGAAAACACGTCGACATAACAGACACGCTCTGTTATTTTGGACGTTTCCTGGGCTTCTGTGCCGGGTCGGACGTACTGGCTTTGGAAGCACATTTTCCAGGGCAATGAATTGTGTATGAAGGAGAAAGGTCGAGAGAAGAAAGAAGCAGAGACTGATGTGAGAGGGACGAAACACATTTCCATTGCAATGAATTTTATTGTGTAAAAAGGAGAAAGGTCGAGAGAAGAGAGAAGAGGAGATGTGAGAGAGGAAAGAGGAGGGAGGAGAGAGGAGGGAGGAGGGAGGAAAGGGGCGAGAGGAGAGAGGAGAGAGGAGAGGGGAGAGAGGAGAGAGGAGGGAGGAAAGAGGAGGGAGGAGAGAGGAGAGAGGAGAGAAAAGAGAGGAGAGAGGAGAGAGGAGAGAGGAAAGAGGAGAGAGGAGAGAGGAGAGAGGAGAGAGGAGAGAGGTGAGAGGAGAGATGAGGGAGGAGGGAGGAGAGAGGAGAGAGAAGGGAGGAGAGGAGAGAGGAGAGAGGAGAGAGGAGAGAGGAGAGAGGAGAGATGAGGGAGGAGGGAGGAGAGAGGAGAGAGAAGGGAGGAGAGGAGAGAGGAGAGAGGAGAGAGGACGTGACCTACTATTTTCTTTTTAAATATCAACGAAAATTTGACTGATATTTTGATCAGCGTTGGTCGAAATGCCGATCGAACTTGCCCAATTTTTTTACGGTGCACTGGTTGAATGTGGTGACCTACTTTTCGGCTAGACTTTGGTATAACTAATTTCCATTCGAGCGTCGAATGTCGTCCTGGAGTGCCCGCTGTTACTCGCTCTGGCATTTCGAAGACTATCCGTAAAAGAAGTGTAGCATCATCTCCCTTGAGGATATCAAATGTATCCAAGTCAGCCGTGTAATAGGCAGATCACGAAGCGAATTCGATTTACATGAGCGTAGAAAATAGAAAAATCCAAAATGCAATGATATTAGCGCACGTGTATAGATGCGTATAGGGGCCTATGTGACCCGGCACAGCATAATGAGGAATAACACCCACTTTTGAGATTTTGAGATTTTCTAATGATGTGAGAGAGTATACCATTAGCTTTCAAATGATATCAAAATGATTTCCGTGTAAACTTTGTTGTAAATAGTACATGGGGACTTCGCTCGTTCATTTGGTACCAAACACAATATAGCAGCACCATTCTAACTCCTCGAAAGCGGTCATTCAAAAAGGCAGGAACTTTACATTTTCATGAAAACAGTACACAAACACTCCCCGGAAATCATCGTTTTTTCAACATTTAAAGACGGATTTCGGAAAAATCCTTTGGACATAATATCCTTTAATACATTAACTTTCCGAAAATACAAAATATATATTATATTTTTTGTTATCGAATTGAGAAGATAAAAGTGTTTTGGTGGGATATTTCTCACGTCGCTGTGCCGGTGTCCTGCCAAAAAGTGTCCCTGCCAAATACTGTCCGCTCATTAGCATACTGATCGCTGATTGGTTAGCGTTAGGACTAGGATTAGGGTCGTTAGGGTTAGGGTTTGGATTAGAATTAGGATTGGGATTAGGATTAGGGTTAGGATAAGGGTTGTTTGGGTTAGGGTTAGCGTTACGGTTACAGTTAGGGTCCAACGGTACCAAAGTGCCCAACGTTGCGTGTGTTAGGCCAGCAACCATACACAATGCGTGTGTAGTGCGCAACCATACCCCAACCACGGTGGTTGAATGTCATACGTATTGGACCAATCAGCGATCAGTATGCTAATGAGTGGACACTATTTGGCAGGGGACACTATTTGGCATGACACCGGGTCACATATGGTGTCGTGGAGTTATAAATGAGCATGCACAGTCGTAATGGGGGAAGTCGATTTAGCAGTCGAGGTAAAGCAGGGTGCTTCAATTGATCGCAGGAGCTCCTGACCGCGAGTCTGGGCCGCTTGCAAGACGCCTGCACAACCCTTTGATTGAATCTCTGACGGGGCCTTTACCGCTCGCCCTCAGTGCGAGAGCACCGGTTCGATTGCGTCACGAAACCCCATCGTCCGCGCTGAATGCAATGATGTTTTGATAGCTCCGTAATTTCATCAGGTGACGGGCCTTGTTATTGCAATTACCGTGTTAATTTGACGTCTGCCTTTAATCACGGCGCGCGGGTTTCGCGGCAGGGCTGTGTGCAGCGTGGAATTTCTCCTTCCATCTCCGTTGTGGGGAGAGGGGATTGCGGGGGTTAGTTCGCTGGTGCCCCGATATTCCGAATAGGCGAGGATCCGTCGCTGCAGACGTCCGTGGTAACCAGCAAACGTGTTTCATAGCAACCCATTGCCTGAAGCTCTTTGCGACATCGTCTTGGTTTCATTTCTTCCGATGTTTAAAATCCAAGTTGGCCTACCTTTGAATTTTGGGTAAATATTGTAGAACCCCCCCTCCGAAGCTTTTGGTCGCAGTTTTGAGGTGATTTTTACTTTGCACTGAGCAGGACACCAAAGCTTCTTATTCAGAGGCAAAACGCAATCTATTATATGCAGGTTTTTGTGTGACCGAGACGAATTCCGAACACGAGCTTGAAGTGCGTAAAATTCAGTGTTCTTTCCTTCTGTCTATACGGGGTACATTTCGATGAAGTGTCTCGAAATCCTCAGTCAGGTGTTTTCTATAATTATATTTAAGATCAACCGAGAAGGGAAACGGGAACCGACCCTGACTAAGGTGTGATTTTTTTAGATGGTTATAATAGTTTTTGTAGTAAAACCCTGCCTTTGAGAAAGGTCCTGCTAGGATCGAAACGTCAGGCCCACTAAATTTTAAGATTTACATTTTGGTAATTTTAGTCAGTAACCAGTTTGCAACATTTTTGTGTATCACCTTAAGTTTTT
Source organism: Luidia sarsii (assembly GCA_949987565.1). NCBI lineage: Eukaryota > Metazoa > Echinodermata > Asteroidea > Paxillosida > Luidiidae > Luidia > Luidia sarsii. The sequence continues at coordinate 29,938,349 of OX465102.1, forward strand.
GTAGTCATTAATTCCTGCAAATTCAAAACAAAACATTAAAGTCTTCAAAGGTGATATACAAAAATGTTGCAAACTGCTTACTGACTAAAATTACCAAAATGTAAAGTCTTCAAAGTTAGAGGGCCTGACGTTTCGATCCTAGCAGGACCTTTCTCAACGGCAAAGTCACGAGGACACAGACAGTCAGGGGAAGGAAAGCCCTGACACACATTGACAGAGGAAGGACAAAAAGGAAGGGAGTGGGATGCAGATGTGTACCAAGGGAGGGGAGATTAGGGAAAACAAACAAAAGGGTGGGGAAGATCAGAGTGACGGGAGGGTGGTGGGAGATCAAAGGGGTGAGCCGCAGGGAGGATGAAAGAGACGAGGTGTTAATGAGGTGAGGATTAGTCATTCCCTTCCTGCATATTAATCTAACAGGCAATGAGGATGTATAGTACTTGTTTTATCAGAAACCCCTTTGAAGAATGGCAAAGAATATTTGACACATATAAGACTTAAGGCTTTGCATGGTGGGTGAATCAATATAGGAAGGTTTGCGGTGACACCATGTATCAGTACATGTACTGATACATGGTGTCACCGCAAACCTTCTTATATTAACATTTGACACGTATACCGGTATTTTTGACAACTAAACTATCCAGCCCATAGATGGCGGCCTTCCCAATATATATATATATATATACATATTTTTTTTGTTTACCGCGGCGTGGGTTCCGATCAGAAGCATTTATTGCGTCTTCGTTTTCATTCAGATGTAAACATCAAATTGATGTAAAACTCGACCCAGCCGTTCGGGGATCACAAAAGGGGGATGCGGCATTCTTGCCAGAAGTAAACCCATTCAGTTTATCGAGTCCTATTGGAGTTTGTGGTGTATTTTGACTGACAGAATTCAACAGGTGTGCTTTTGCTGACCACCAATGCTTTATCAATTGGTTTTTTCACTAACGTCGGTCAAAATGTGTGGTTTTTTCCCAGAGGGAAATAATGCCATTGACAGGACAAGGGAGCTACTGTGTTATACTGTCCTGATGTCAAATGTCGACGATCACAAAATATGAATGATAAGTCCTTTCATTTAGGCACGACACTGCTCTTTGTTTCTACTTCACCAACAAGCTTAGCGCCGATCTTCCAAAGTTGCCAAAGTGCAGTTGGCCTGACGTTTCTATCCTATAGCAGGACCTTCCTCAAAGGCAGAATTCAGCCTTGGATTTGCACCTCGTTGAATTAATTCACTAAAGGAAAGAACCTGTTTGTGTATTACTTTAAAACGCTGAATTAATCCGTCGTGATTGTAGAAAGGTATGCAGTGTCGCTGAGTTAAATCAGTTAGCTGAGGGGGGGGGGGATGAGATCGATATGCGTTTGGTGAAATCGATCCCTTCAATTGAATCAAGATCTAGCCCCGACCCTTCGCAGACGTAGGCCTTCACTTATTCATAGCAGCCAATCTGCAACACTGAATTAAGAAATTACGCACTGGGGGGCTAGCGATTGACGATAGAAGGGGAGTGCTAACGATGTGGCGTGTTGGTCAAATGGACCGCGAGGAAGTGGGTCAGGCAGAAATGCATGCACACTCGTGCGGAGAGAGTGAGGAGGAGAGAAGGGAGATGGGTAGAGTGAGTGAGAGAGAGTGTGAGAGAGAGAGGAGGAGGAGGGATGCATGAGGGACAGAGAAATATAGTGAGACACAATGAGATATGGAGAGACAGAAAGATATATAAAGAGAGAGACAGAGATCGATAGATACTGAGAGATATAGAGACACAGGGGGATACAGAGAGACGTATAGATTGACACAGAGAGATAGGGAGAGAGACGAGGAGAGCTAAGGAAAAGAGAGACAGGGAGAAGACAGATAATACAAAAACACACAGAGAGATAGAGGGGGACAAATTGAGGAAGAGTAGGTCGAGGGCTGAGAAAGAGAGACATAAACAGAATAGAGATAAAGGTCTAGAGACAGACAGAGAGAGAGGAACATGGGAAAGCATTAACCGGGAGAGACAGAGAGACAGACAGGCAGGGAGACAGTGGGACAAAGCGATTTCAAAGAGGGAACGGGAGAGAGAGAGGGGGACAGCGGAGAAGGGGAGCAAACAGACAAGGATAGACATCAATTCATACAGAAAGATATGGACAGAGAGACATAGTGAGATAGAGAGACAATGGAACAGAGACGGATAGACAAATAAACAGAGAGACAGGGAAATACAGAGATAGAGGAGAGAGAGAGAGAGAGAGAGAGAGAGAGAGAGAGAGAGAGAGAGAGAGAGAGAGAGAGAGAGAGTGAGAGAGAGAGAGAGAAAGCAAGAGACAGAGAAAGACAGTAAGAAAGAGAGGAAGGGAGACAGAGTGAGAGAGGGAGAGAGGGAGGGAGAGGGGCTGACAGACGAAGAAGAAGAAGAAGAAGAAGAAGAGTATTCAGGGGAGATGGGAGAGAGAGAGCAAGAGACACAGAGAGAGAGGGACAGAGATAGATAGACATAAATATAGAAATATAGAGATATGAGAGAGATGAGAGAGAGGAGGGAGAGGAGAGAGAGGAGAGAGGTGGAAAGAGTGTAGAGAGAGAGGGGGGTGGAGAGAGACAGGTGAAGAGAGGTGAAATAAGGCCTGGAGACTTAGGCTAGAGAGACAAACATAGGGAAGAGATAGAGAGAGAGATAAAAGACTATTGGGGGCATGGTGAGAGTTGAGGGGGCAAAACTAAACACAAACATCTCGCTGTCACATCGGCTGCTTAGCAATCAGTCACAGGATTGCAGAGACGAGATGGCTTCGGCGTATGATAGCGTGGGGTGGGGGGGGGGATAAAGGGGGGTAAGGGGGGTAGACAGGCCGGGTTCGCCTTGCCTTGCGCTGGGCCGGCTCGGTGAGACGGTGTCTATGACCGGAGGGGGGATTTGGTTCCCCTTTGGAAGGGAGATGCTCCGAAGGTATCCGTATAGTAGAGAGTCTTGTCGAGGCACGTTGTGGTTCCCTGCCCCGCGCGCGTCTGATTTCTCGGGGAAGAGAGGCGCATTTTTCTTCTTCTACTTCTTAATATGAAAGCACACCTCCGGTAACGCGGCCAAGTTAATTCCTCTTTTGTTGAAGGTGCAACGCGTCATTGCCAATATTGCAAAAGTTAAGTCGTCCGAGTGCGCTGTGACTATATATAGGCAATAGGCAGTTGCACAGTGACCAAGGATTGTACTCGTTCAAGCCGCTCGTGCAACGCGCTGTCAGTCAGGGCGAAAGCTGGACCGTTTGCGATTGAATTTGTAACGGACAAACGCTTGGGCTATACGGGTTGCTATCTTGACCAACGTTGCATAAAACCCTGATCCAATATTACTCAGATGTTAACCCTGTACATTGTAGATGTAGTCGTTGAGGTATCTCAGGCTTGACGAGAGTGGTTTGACTTATACAAGTCAATGTTGCTGGTTTGGAACTTTGACATATTCAGTATACATGTTTTGGAAAATGTCAGTGGTTTTAGATTCTGCGAGTTCCTGCCAGAGGTTGTTCCAGTGAGGTGTTGTTGCCGGGAGGAGTGGGTTTGCCAGTTGTGTCGTAGAGACGAATTTCAGTTCAATATCGTACGAGTGCTCATGAATCATTCATATAGTCTGAGTGTCTGTCCAGACACAATTTGCGAGAAAAAAATCCGACTGAGGGAAAGGACCCATTTTCTTTTAGTGGGAACGGTTTTTCGAAATTTGTCTCACACAATGTCTCTCTCGTTTGTCCATTCTTCATTTTCTCGGTCATGTTCGTAGGGCTGAAAAAAAATTGCACATTTCACAATGCTGCATCTTTCGCCTGAGACTAAATGCGATCACTTCTCAGACCTTGAAAAAAGGTTGAGACGGCCCGCACACAGGGACAAATTCATCAATCCATTACGTGATTTTCGAGAAAAAAAAACCCATTTCCCCTGCGCCCAACTTTTACGTTTGAAAAGATGTGGATCTCTCAATGCCCCTTTAAGCGCCACAGTGTTGCACCAACCAGAAGGCGTCCTTGGTGTTTCGGGAGAATGGATTTTGACAGAACTGGGTTGTGTCTTCGACAGACCCGATTGTATGCACGCAACTACATCCACATCCGTCTGCCCCGTTTTTCAGTATGATTGCAATGAAAAAAAAAACACATCTTAATCCTTTCAACGTAGACTAGATGATCATTGATGACAGTCTTTTTTTTTTTCCTTTTTTTTTTTTTTTTTTGGGGGGGGGCAAGCATTGGGGAATCGTCGACGTCAAATGGGTAGTAGTTACGATAAGCCCGCACCCTCCCCTTAGGCTAACCCATTCGACAGCAAACGAAATGAAAATGAACTGCACATATCAATATCGTCCTATCATAAGCAGAACGCCGTATTACTCAATCACATTCCTTTTTTTTTTTGATCCGGAAGGAAAAATTCCATTTGCATCTGTCGTGACGAGTACCTAACAATCCCAAGTCGCTGATATACAAGTATAGGCACAGCACTGTGAGCGGTCGCCCACCTCCAAGATTCAATCTTCCATTATGTTCTTTCTAAACTTGGGCAGTGAAAGTTTTCATGTCGAGCGGTTTGTCCGATCCGAGAGGGGGGCTGGGTAAGAGAAATCCCACCACGGGAATGCAACGAGGCTCGGATTTCAGCGCGGAATCTGTGGGAGTTTTTTTGGGGGAGCCGCAAGCAGATGCAGTGACACTAGCACTGTGTGCTGAGGCGCTGCGAGGATTAGTTCGGCAGCGGCAGGCGACGAAATTAAAAGAGAGAGTGACGAGGCCCGTCGTGATTTTGGGGTCAGTTCGGCTCTGCCCTGGGGATGCACATGAAGCAAAGGGCGGGGGTCTCCTTCGATTTCTCTCTCCGAGCGTTGCGGCATAGGATTCGGTGTTGCCTCTCTTGGTGTCGGAATCGGAGAAGGCGTTGCCTGAAACGGGCGCCCCCATCTCCCCCTCCACATCTCCGCGTGTCCGTCTCCATGTCTGTTTCCCTGTCTGTCTTCAACGAAAGGAGGGTTCGCTGTACCCGAGGTAACAGCAGGATGTGATGGGCACATGCCCCTTGATGAAGTACGTTCTCCTCGATCTAAACATCATACTGTATTTATGATGTAACGCGATTCCCGTCGCTATACAGATTCGAATACATGTACACCAGTAGGGTAGTCCAGTGGTTTAGATGTCTGCACTGAAAAAGCAGGATTCATGGGTTCGAATCCCGTCCGATCTACCTGTTATTCTTTTCAGCGGGCAAATGGGCAAAGCACTGAGAAAAAGTGCTTATTATTATAAGCGCCTAGAGCACTCTACAGAGTGGATTTGGCGTATCATAAGTCATGTCAATTATTAGTATTATCATCATTATTATTATGGTCGAACCCTTGTTAAAGTTCATTCTCCTCGAAGCAAAATCATATGGTATCTTTGATAGCTCTCTACCTGTATCTTCTCATCTTATCTCCCTTGTGGAGGATAGGGCCAAGGGCATCTTTCTACTCCCATTCTCCTCTGTCATGGGCTGCTATATTCCCCCCAATTAGACCTACCATCAGGCAAATGATTTTGTCCATCCCGTTTTGTTTAGCAAAAATGCTTTTTACAGTATAGTCCGAAGAAGCGGTGCGTTGTGATGACAGAGAAGCAAGGCGCCTCTGCATTTCCGACCGAGCACACGGAAGACGCACCCGGCAATTTTCATCAAGCAAAAACATTTCTTCGCGAAAGGAGATGTCATCGAGGCGAGATGACGTCACTAGCAATTAAAGGTACAAGTCGGCGCAATGAGGTTAATGGTGTACAAAACTGTTTGCTGGATTCAACAACCAATTGCAAATCTTAAAAAAAATGGTAGCCTGACGTTTCGATCATGGCAGGACCTTTCTCAAAGACAGAGTGTATAGAGGCTGACGTTTCGATCCTAGTAGGACCTTTCTCAAAGACAGAATGCATAGGGACTGACGTTTCGATCCTAGTAGAACCTTTCTCAAAGACAGAATGTATAGAGGCTGACGTTTCGATCCTACTAGGACCTTTCTCAAAGACAGAATGCATAGAGACTGACGTTTTGATCCTAATAGGACCTTTCTCAAAGACAGAATGCATAGAGGCTGACGTTTCGATCCTAGTAGGACCTTTTTCAAAGCAATTCTGCCTTTGAGAAAGGTCCTGCCAGCTCTAGAATTATTTTCAGAGGAGGAACATATCTTCTTGCGTACAAAATAAGCCGGTTTTCCTGTCATTTTCCTCTTTCTTCTGCTTGAAAAATATAGAAAACCAGTTGTATTCCATTTTTGGATTTCTATCTTATGTTTCTGTCTTCTTTGTTTATTTCTTCAAGTGTATTTATAGAGACATCAATGATGATGATATGCGCTATAATAGGTTTATAATTACTATGTTATTGTTGTGAAGCAATCTTGCGTTCCCTTCTAAGTTATTCTGCGGTTGCAGGGCTGATTGGAATTTAATAAAGTCATGTTTGAGTTAATAAGGTCCTGACCGTACTATGCTCAGCGCAGTTGCTGTACAGTCGCCGTCGGCAACGCCCCGAACGCACTGGTTCACTATGCTATCCTATGTTCAGTCGAGTTACTGTATTGAAACCCTGGGACCTAGAATTGGTTTCTGCCTCATTCTTTCATTATGTCCTCGTCGATCATTATGTGGTAATTGGTGGGTAATGCTTGGTTAACCGCTGGTTTTGTATCACTTGAAATTGAAATTGGGTTAAGAAAAAATCATACGTGAGGCGTAGAGTCAGACTGGACTGGACACCTTACAAGTGTGGCCACTATCGGTATGGTTTACCGGGGAGGCGAATACGGCTTTTAAGGAGGCAGTGCGCCAACTCCAACTCTCCTTGCCACATCCCGCAAACAAGGCACTTGTTTAGCCAGCAAGAACTGACTAGGGAGAACCACGACAGGAAGCTATTTTGTTTTTTTCGGTCGCTGTCACGATGACACAACTGCTGCCCGGAAGTCCACCGGGGTAGGAATCCTCTCCCCTTCGCCCGGTTTCCAATTACCTGCTAGAGTGCCGTCAACTCTATAGTCTTTTATAAGGAGGGGGGGGGGGGTGGGGAACTCGGAGTTTTCCCGTAACCTTTTCTTGCAAACATAACCGGGCCTCCCGACGCCGGCCAACGTGTAAGCTCTTTCGAGATGACCCTCTGTATAGTGGGGCAGATAACTGAAACAATCTTTAAAATTGTGATACAAGCAATTGGTACAAATGTGACCCGGCACAGCATAATGAGGAATAACCCCACTTTTTAGATTTTGAGGTTTTCTAATGATGTAAAAGAGTATACCATTAGCTTTCAAATGATATCAAAATATAATATCCTCTAATACTTAAAATTTCCGAAAAAAGAAAAAAAAGAAAATTGATTTGTAATCAAACTGTGAAGATACTTTAACTTCAGGCGTTGTTTACTCAAAAAGTGTTTTGGTGGGATATTCCTCATGTCGTTTTGCCGGGTCACAAATACACCTTAGACATCACACCAAATTTAGTGCTTGTATGACAATTTGAAAGATTTCTCTAAAAATATGATGTTATCTGCCCCACTACTGCCTCTGATGCCTCCTTGAATCTCCGCCTGACAAGCCAACTAGCTCCTGCACTGGTGGTAAGTTTAAGCAGGCGAACGAAGATGAGCGCCTATTGGAAACGCACGGTATAGGCTCTTGTGAGGCTAACGACGTTATTCGTTTTCATTACAAATGTGACCCGGCACAGCATAATGAGGAATAAACCCCACTTTTGAGATTTTGAGATTTTCTAATGATGTGAAAGAGTATACCGTTAGCTTTCGAATGATATCAAATTTATTTCCGTATGAACTGTGTTGTAAATAGTACAAGGGGACTTTGCTCGTTCATTTGGTACCAGACACAATATAGCAGCACCAGTCTAACTCCTCGAAAGTGGCCATTCAAAAAGGCAGGAACTTTACATTTTCATGAAAACAGCACACAAACACTCCCCGAAATCCTCGTTTTTTCAACATTTAGAGACGGTTTTCGGACAAATCCTCTGGACATAACATCCTCCAATATATGAACTTTCCGAAAATACAAATTTTTTGTTTTATTTTTAATCGAATTGAGAAGATACTTTGACTTCAGGCGTTGTTTACTGGAAACGTTTTTGGTGGGATAATCCTCATGTCGCTGTGCCGGGTCACAAATGCAGCGCTCTTCATTGACTAAGCCCCCACCTTCTCAAAAGCTAGGAAGTGATACAATTACAACATTAGAATTGCTTACTGACTACAGTTCCCAAAGTTCTCAAACAAAGTGAACTTGCAAAGTAACTGACATTATTTGGTATGACTATTTCAATGAAATGATTATATACAAACAATTGCCGACCACTGGTAGAAGGGAGGATTTGAGAGGCTGCATCCTTTTCGTGCGATCCCCGAAGAGCTGTGTCCGAGTTTACAAATCATTGGCGTGGTATCTGAATTGAAACCAGGTCGTGGTCCCTGGAGATATGCGGCAGTTAATGGATAATGGGTCCTGACTGGTGGTAGGACCTCAGCGAAAATGATTGGAGATTTTGGGAAGCCCCGGCCAAGGGCTGGATAGCTCAAATGGTAGAGAGCTTGAGTGTTAAAGGTAAAAACAAGAGTCCTGGGTTAAAACCCGGTCCAGTCATTTTTTTTGTCTTTCCTGACGAATCTCAAAATTAAGTAGTACTGGCTTTCAATTCCCCAGCCGTAATCAACAAATACAGCGAATAGATACAAGTAATGAAGATATCTTTCTGTTAATGAATTGAATTCGAAAGGAAGGGCATAAATATTCAAAGCGGCATTTGTGTTTTTTTGAAGAAGAGATTATACGTAATGGTTTGCCCTGGAGACAACGGAAATCAATTGGACAATACCAATGAGTTGACAAAGGGGAAAATACCCCCGTGTAACAGTACTGTGCCTGGTAATGAACAGATACGTATGACGATTTGACCGAGCAGGGACGGAAATTAATTGGACAATACCAATGGGTTGATAATGGGCAAAATACCCCGTCTAACAGTACTGTGTCTGAGAATGAAAAGCTACGCTACCGTTAGACCAGGTGGGGATGAAAATTAATTTAACAATATCAATGAGTTAACAACGGGCAAAATACCCCGTGTAACAGTACTGGCCTGGTAATGAACAGATACGTATGGCGATTTGACCGAGCGGTGACGTAAATTAATTGGACAAAACAATGAGTTGACAATGGGCAAAATACCCCGTGTAACAGTACTGTGTGTGAGGATGAAAAGGTACGTAATGGTTTTGACCGATCGGGGACGGAAATTAATTGGACAATACCAATGATTTGACAACGGGCAAAATACCCCGTCTAACAGTGCTGTGTGTGGGAATGAATCAAAACAGCAAAGTGATGCAGACATAAAATTATATTCTGGGATGAATGAAGGGAGGTGAAACACAGGAATGGATAAACGCACATCCTGTGTGGTGTCCCTTGACAAACAAACAAAAAAATGCAAATCATTTTCTTTATTTCCCCCTTCCTTCTTTTCAATAATTCTGTGTAATATCCTGCGAGGCCAATTTTGTGACGTGACGGGGGGGGGGGGGGGGGGCTGCTAGACGCGTCGACATTTTTGGCAGTAATTTCCTGCTATTCAGATAGAGACGCCATACATCGTGTGCAGAAAAGGTTGCGATTCTGGAAAAAAAAACAAGCTTTTTGGAACTACTGACACCCTCGCACTCGAGTAATAATATATCGAGTCCTGCTCCAGACGAATCGTCCAAGTCACCTTTCAATTCGGTAAAACATCCGAAACTTATTTCCCAATTTTTGGACAGTCTGGGAGACAAACCCTCAAAAGTTACCAATACAGCTCTAAGTGGAAAGGCGATTCGCAACTCGGATTTGCACTAAAACGATGCAATTCGGATTTGGAATCGATATTTTGGAACTCGAATATGAGTCTGGTTTCTGCTTAATTGTGGAATTACCATCATGTCTCGAACAGGTAGGCACGAAGTAGAACGACCTCTCGCTTCAATGGTGCGCACTCGTATACGGGAACTGCGGTGAAGGTAGCTCTGTTTCATCTAGGCCCTTTTCCGAAACCCGGCTTAGGCTCAGGCTCCGGCTTCGTCTCCATTTCTTACATCCATTTTAAAGTACAAGGCATGAAAACGGGAGGCCTTTGGCTTCGTTTTGTTAATGTTACACTGCATTTTGAAAGAAAAAAAAACCCCGCAGCTTCAACTTCAACAAAGAGCTCCAACCTGTGTTTTCAGCGTTTGGATAACAGAGACGAAGCCGGAGCCGAAGCCTAAGCCAGGTTTTGGAAAAAAGAGCCCTACTCTTTCTCAGACGCGCATGACGAAATTGGAGACATGGTGGATCTTAAGTAGGCCTATAAAAAAAAAGCTGCATCCTACTAGTAGGATGCAGACTGGTGGCTCCACTCCAGACGTACGCAACTATCTAAGAAGGGCTCCACCTATTAAAGGAGTTTGGTAGCTTAGGGAGGTAGGACGCTGGTAACAGGTCTCGGGTTCAAGTCCCATTCACATCTAATTTTATTTGCTTTTTTTCTACCATAAGTTGTTTGAAATGTTCAAGTCAGTTCTCATTTTCCTTTGTCGGTTTGTATTAAAAAAAATGAAAAGTCACAAAATAGAGACGCCATTTTCGAGTCGAACAGTCGAAACTTTCCGATTGCCATTTTTATTCGACAAAGAACGACGCGGGGCCATTGATATAATACACGTTGATTTATCCAACAAAATATCTACTTTATTCCATAAATGCATTTCTTTTTCGGACCTTTTTACAACATCATGCACATAATTATATACACCAGAGTTTGTTTTTATCTTTAGATACAGAATCCGGGTTCATTTCTTTTAAGGACATGTCGCCCGCCGGAGCTCAGTCAAGCCCTTCTCTGACCACACAGGTCAGAGAAGGTCTCTACAGTAAAATGTGACATCAAAGATTTTCTTATTGACTATGACGGACATACCTTTTCTTATTTCATCCACCGCATGTAAACCGACCCGCACGCGGATGATTTCATATGATTCAATGTCTATTCCGTACCACCGTTTGACGTATATTTACCCCTGCAGGTTCACAATGGAGTTCAACAAGGAATTCCTCAAGGAACATAATGATAGCTTGGGCTTACTCACATTGGACCTCACACTTTTATAAACCTCGGATTGACATTAATGTAAGTCGGTTTTAAAAACGCAGATTCAATTTAGACCAGAATCTGATTGAATACTTATTTATCAACAATCATTTATCAAAAACGACTTTATCACTACAGGCATCGTCTTTTAACAGAACGAGTTCCGATTTTTAAACAAATTCAACGATGACGGATTAAAAATATAGGTCATTTCGAGGTTAATTGGCTTTATTTCTTGGTTTCGCTTAAGTACATGTAGTATACTTCTTCCCAAAACACCCCCATTCTTCAGAATTTCTACAAACACGACACCGTTGTCATAATTATAGCAATTTTCACTGCACGAAACATAAGCACAGGGAGAAAAAACAAAATGAGAATATAGAAGCCTTTATATCCCTTCCCCTCAGCATTGAATATTTCCCATCATACAATGGAAAGTATAGCCAATGAGCAGGTAGCATATTTCAAATGATTCTGGCCGTAGATTTAATGCTTACAGGTTGCTTCCAAACAACCAAATTTTTTGATCTGAAACACGAGGGATATAAACCGAAATAACGATGTTTCAATCAAACACTTCAACTAATGATGATCTGAAAGAACTACGATCAAATAATCAAATTAAGAAATTAAGAAAGAGATTTTGAAACACCTCCGAATAACTATTGTGCATTTTTACTTAGGCCTATTAGAAATAACAAAAACCCGTTGCGGCTACAAGCGCAAAGAAATCTCACTGAATCTCGCACTCACGTTTTGTACTTGACCACACCAAAGCGTTGATGAAATTCTCCCTACACGACATTATCACGTGCACACTAACCACTCGCTCCCACATTCTACTAGGCTAAATACTAAAAGTGTGCTTAATAAAAACGGGTTTGTCTTGGACACTGGACTAATCCTACTTTGATGCACGTCCCGACTGTCGCAATAGACAAAGAAGATATTATGCAATGTCAATAGACCTCCGACGTCCAAATGAGCTTCACATAGTTCATAAACGTTTAATATGATCAAAATGTCTTAAACGATATTGTCAACCGACTAGAAAACCATATTGCAACGAAATTTGTAAGACAGTTCAGAAAAAGCATCCAAAACAGATTCGGAACGAAAGAGACCATTATGCAACTATCTATATTACATAATCTCTCAAATAAAAAAATATCGAAGTTAGGTAAGAAAGAAAAAATAAAATGAGAACTAATTATATACCCTTTTCTAATATAATTATCGTTAGGCCTATATATTTTTTTTCTATAATATTATCACCACATTGCCACTTCTGTCGCCATATACAAGTATAAAAATCTATTTGCCAGACTATAAATTGCCTCGTCTTTGAGCCGCAAGCGAATCACTTCTTTGCTTGGTACACGTCCAAGAACAAATTGTCACCCAAATCCTCAACGGCATGAGCTCGTGCGTCATTTCAGAGAGCTGCATCCCGGTAGTGATAAGTAGACCGAGGCATCGACGTCCTCACTGACTGAACTTTGACCTTCCCTTCACAACCATCCTTCCCCCCGCGCGTCATCGGCATCTCAGACTCGACGTATATTCAGCCAACCCTCCATGAACAACAAACCGAATATCCATTAACTCGCTCCTTACTCGCAACGCACAGAGACAGTAACAAAGACCAGCTCCCGTAGAAACCCTACAGCATTGACGTTGACAGTAGTTGTTCTATAGCGTGTAATGGTATTCGAAAACGCAGTACTGGCTCATCTTAATGCAGAATCGACACACATGCAGATACGTCTCACTCACTGTCTCCGTCACTCAGCTCACAGCATCTCCCGAAGGAAATACCGTTTACAACCCCAAATGATGGGGATTTATAAATTCGCCCAGGATCTCTGGCATCGCTCAGCTAACTTGCAGCGTGGTCCCGCCAACTGATTCTAAAATCCCCGTGTCTCCAACGTCAAGGCTGTTCGCCTTCTTTCGGCGGCCATCTTGGAAAATGCACATTTCTGGCTCCCCCGAAAAAATTTACTTGTTCACAAACCTTTCAACACGCGCGCACACACACACACACACACACACACCGCACATTCTGTGAGCATAGCTTCTCAAAAGGACATTCACCACTCTGCAGTCCCTCTTGGTCACCGACGAAAATACCTTGTCATGGTGTCGGATTCGCATCTGACATTTTCCCTTCAAACAAAAGGATGTTTCTTGTAGAAAGAAGAAATGTCAGGAAAGGTGTGCAAACATAGATTAAAATCCTGCTTTTCATTAATGGACAAATTTAACAAAATCAGCTGAGTTCCTTGGAGATTTTCGGCCATGGTTGATTGCTTCTGATTGGCGCCACCACCCACAGCAAAGGCGGTTGACCCATCGTGAAGGTCTCCAACTACGGCCAGGATGCCTCAGCCATAGGCTCCGGTTCGAATCATCGAATAATCGAATAATCGAATAGTCGAATAGTCCCATTTTCAGATCGAATAACTTTTGATGGTCAGGCCGAAGCGGATTACAACTGCTTTGGCTACGGGAGTGACTACGGACATTGGAGTTCAGTCAGAAATCCTGTTGTATGGTGGGAATGGGTTCGCAAGTCCCTTAAGTATACGCCTGCAGCAATAGTCGCGGCCAGACGTGCATTACCTTCAGTCACTTCCACTCACTGACTCTCGTGCTCACCACACTTCCAGCCCTCGTACACCGTAAAACCCCAAGCCACACAACGTATCCTTCCTTCAGTCCATCACACTGCAACACACCCAAACTCAACCACCTGTCGGATATCTGTATTGACGTGAAATATTTAATGGTGCGATCATACATTGTTTGGGTCTTTCATTGTATCTCTCTGCGGGGCTTCCGATGAATGTTATGCAGCACCACGCCTAAGGCACGGGATCCGGGTCTAGGCTCCATTTCTGACGCCCGTTTGGAGTAAAATGCATCAAAACATCAAAATTACGGCTTACAGTTATACTTATGGACATTTTGAGGCAAGGGCAACAGCTACCCAACACTAATGAAAACCGACACAAACTGCGTGCATCCTGGGCCTTTAGATGATAGAGACGAAAGTCTTAGTCTGAGGCTTGCCTGAGCCTTAGCCTGAGCCTTGACCCGAGCCTTGGCCCGAGCCTTAGCCTTGACCCAAGCCTTGGCCCGAGCCTTAGCCTGAGCCTTGACCTGAGCCTTGGCCTGGGTCTTGACCTGAGCCTTTGCCTGAGCCTTGACCTGAGCCTTGGCCTGAGCCTTGACCTGAGCCTTGGCCTGAGCCTTGGCCTGAATCTTGGCCAGAGCCTTGGCCTGAGCCTTAACCTGGGCCTTAACCTGGGCCTTGACCTGAGCCTTGACCTGAGCCTTGACCTGAGCTTTGACCTGAGCCTTAGCCTGAGCCTTGGCCTAAATCTTGGCCAGAGCCTTGGCCTGAGCCTTGACCTGAGCCATAGCCCGAGCCTTGGCCTGAGCCTTAGCCTGAGCCTTAGCCTGAGCCTTGACCTGAGCCATAGCACGAGCCTTGACCTGAGCCTTAGCCCGAGCCTTGACCTGAGCCTTGACCTGAGCCTTAGCCCGAGCCTTGGCCAGAGCCTTAGCCCGAGACTTGGCCCTGAACCCGTCTCGCTTTTAGCAAATGCGCCTGTACATGAACAATGGTGTAAACGTGTTAACTAACTTCCCATCATCTTCGACGTATCCGCATGCCTCGTGAAATTTCAAAGTTAAAGCTATACATTTAGATGTTTTTGTTGCACTTGATTGTAATTTTCTCGCCATAAAGTAACATACGCCGTATATTGTTTCACAATCACTCGAAACCAAGCATAGGCCTACACAAAGACGCCATCCGTGATAATAATATTCAAAATATAAGCTACTGTTTAAAAGATTAATTGCTGTCCCAGCAATATTGTATGGGGCTCAATAACCAACGTATATCCTCAGTTACCATCACAGCAAACAGTGTTCATTTTTCAAAAAATAAATAAAATGATGAACCATACAACAATATACACGCAGCACTTTATGTGAGTTAAACGAATTTGCTTGAAGTGGTGGGTTGGCTTATTTGAAGCATTATTGTTGCTTCAAAATGCCTGTTTATGGGCATTAATTGAATGCCTAACGGGTATCTGACAAAACGGTTTCATATTTGTTAGTTTTTTCGATGTCAGGTATAGAAACAAAACACAAAGGATTCCTGTCCTGGTTATCAAGAAAACGCAGAGTAACGTTGTTAGCGAAGCTTGGTCAGAAACAATGTCATTGTTGTCCTTTTGGTCCCAATTTATTTTTT
This sequence comes from Luidia sarsii, assembly GCA_949987565.1. Taxonomy (NCBI): domain Eukaryota; kingdom Metazoa; phylum Echinodermata; class Asteroidea; order Paxillosida; family Luidiidae; genus Luidia; species Luidia sarsii. The sequence continues at coordinate 29,953,815 of OX465102.1, forward strand.
TGGTGTATAAAGAATGTGGAACGTTCAGCATTCAGCGACCAGAAAACTGATTGATAGGGGAATCAGCGACATGCAGCGTTTACCAGCGACACACTTGTGGTTATCAGACACATATGGCGGATACCAGTCATAGATAGCGGGTACCAACTGCACCACATCTCTCTGGCAGCAGCTTTCAAACGGACAGTACGAATAAAGACGCCTGTATCTAATCGGAGGCAATTATTTTCCTCTTTTTGACGGTTCTAATCAAGGGGATTTGGGGACAAAAAAATGGTTCGTAAGATGTTGACCAGTATCACCATCTTTTCAACAGGTAGGTTATCGTATAGGTTATGTGGAAAGTCCTCTCTATCAAGGAGCAGTGAGGCTTTTCAGGGCCACGCTTCACACTTGCGCTGTGTCACTGAAAACTGTCCACGCTGTGTTTCCACTACGCAAACCTCCAAGTCTTATCTAGGCGATCGGCTAAACCCCTCTGCCTTTCAGAAAGGCCCTGCTAGGGATTCGTAAGATTGGGACCTTCTTTCGGAGAAGAAGGAGGCTGCTTTGCTTCGCCGTGGGTCAGAATCAACGAATGACATCCCCGCCCCCCGAAAAATACGATTCCTGCATTAAGAGTCCCTGGTTTCCGGCTTGCTTCGTTCCCATCAAATGTCCTCGGGCTTAACGATTGTCCTGTTGTTGCGACTGTTCTCGCTGGCGTACGAGTGGTAGGTGGTGACGGTCCGGCCGTTGGTGCGCATGCGCACCATCCGGTAGCCGCCCTCGCCCTCGCTGTTCTTTGCGCAGCAGCAGAGGCAGCGGGCGATGGCCCGCCTGTGCGTGGTGCTGATGAAGTACAGGATCCAGGGGTTCAGGCAGGAGTTGGTGTAGGCGAAGACCCGGCTGAAGCGGCGAAAGAACTGGTAGACCCGCAGCGGGGTGCCGGTGAAGTAGTAGATGCGGGCGAAGTTGACCTCGAAGTAGAGCTTGAAGACGCTGGTGGGCAGCCAGAAGACGCCGAAGAAGACGGCCATGACGATCATGGCGATGGCCAGGCGCCGGCGGGCGTCGTAGTTGGTGCTGCTCCGGCTGTTGGGCGTGCTCTCGCGGGCCCCTTTGGTCAGCTGGCGGGCGATGCGCGCGTAGCAGAAACCCATGGTGAGTAGCGGCAGGATGTACATCATGGTCAGGTGGATGCTGGCGTAGGCGATGGAGCTGGGCCCGTTGATCATGCGGCCGCAGTAGCCGGGGAAGTCCGGGTAGAGGTAGCCGGCCGAGAAGAGGACCGGCGAGCTGACCGTGAAGGTCATGCCCCAGATGAAGACCATGGCGCCGGCCACGCGCCGGCTGGTCCGCATGGAGCGCATCTCCAGGCCGCGCACGATGGCGCAGTAGCGCTCCACGCTCAACGCCGTCATGGAGTAGACGCACACGCCGGCCGCGAAGCCCGGCAGGAACTGCTCGAACTTGCACATGGCCTCGGTGGCCGGCTGGCGTGCCACGCTCAGCTCGAAGCGTATGATGCCCGGCAGGGTGGCCACGATGTAGAGGAGGTCGCCGAAGGTCAGGTTGACCATCAGGATGTTGGGCATGGTGCGCAGGTTCGGGAAGCGTAGCACCAGCAGCATCAGGCTGCCGTTGCCCACGATGCCGATCAGGCAGAAGACAATGAAGATGACCACGAAGAGGACCTTGTTCTCCACATTGCCCTCCACCGTGTCTTCGTCGGTGCCGTTGGTGTCTCCGTAGCCGTCCAGGAGGGTCCCGTTGGTGCCCAGCATTGCGGCGGAGTCGTTGGCGTACATGGTGGGAGGCTCGATCCGTGCGGACCGCCCTCAGATCTCCCCGCGGTCCGGTCTGCTCGACTCCCTCAGCGGGTTCCACCTGTGAACACAGAACCGCAAAATCATACATTCTCAATAAAGCGCTGAATGGTATATCCAAATAGGTATATTCTAAAAAAAATGAGTTTCAATTCAAGCAGAACTTCCCTTGAGAAAGGTCCCGGTAGGGTCGAAACGTCAGGCCCTCTAAAATAATTTATGAGCTTTACAGTTTCGGTCACTTTAATAATTTAGCAGATTGAAACATATTTCCACAGTACCCCCTTTAAGCAATACAATGATACAAGTAGTGCAAACATTACGAGGCTTGATCAAGCTGTCCGCTGTTTAAACGTCACTACTTTCAAGCAGACATCGTGGGCCAACGGACCACCTATCTTCACGCCATTCTCCACGATGAACAATCTTGTTTCGTGTAAAAACCGTTGAAACTGCTTGCCGACTGAACCGTCAAATCTGAAAAAGGTCAGCGAACCTGACCTTGTCCAGAACAGCTTTTTCCAAAGGCAGAATCAGTTTTCAAGCAACACATTACGACAATGGAGTAATAGACATCAATGCTGCTAACAGTACTCCTTACTAACTTCTAAAAAAATTAGTAGGCCTGAGTTTTCGATCCTAGCAGGCCCTTTCTCAAAGGCAGCTGCCTTCGAGAAAGGTCAAGCAAGGATCGAAACGTCAGGCCCACTCCATTTTGAGATTTACATTTTGATAATTTTAGTCAGTAAGCAGTTTGCGACATTTTTGTATATCACTCCTGACTAAACTTCGTTAAAAATGCTGATCTTAGGAATAGTATAGGCCTTCAGTTCTTGACGTTTCAATCTTGGAGTTGGAAGGAGCTTCCACCACGTCACAATCAATTTCTGGTTTTCAGAAAAATTCTGGCAAGATCGAAAAGCCAGGAACAGTACATTTAAACAATTCACGAGCAAAGACTGGGCGGCATTTTTTGGTTTTGTTTCACGGCTTGGCTAGTGTTAACACACTCTCTCATTGTTGCTTGTTCTCTCTCCCCCCCCAAAAAAAAGGGAGCGTACCATCTCCAGAGGCCCAACATCTGGAGCGAGGAAAACAACCAGCCAGTGCAACACTTGCACCTTTCGCGGTGGGGAATCTAACGTTACAGGGCAGGGAGTGTCTGTAGAGCACTTGAAGGGGTTCACCCGACGCACAGGCTCCCAGGGTACCACTGAAGGCTCCCATGTTACTTTAGACGCCAGGAAGACCCCAGGGGAATTTTTGTCGGGGGGGGGGGAGAGATATGAAGACCTCGTCATAACACCCCTTTAAAAAGAAATCCAATCCTCCCATTTTTTGTTTTCCAGCGCAAAGCACGGCATGAGTGTGCTGAGATCGGCAGTGGACAATCCTTGTGAATCGTTGTCACGTACGGACATGTACGTACACGTACGGGCAATGAGCCTGCGAATATTGAGGCGCGGGGGTTGCTGAGTTATACAGGGTCCGCTTGCAAAACAAGTGTCGGCGACCGGGGTATTATGATGCGACACACGACACTAATGCGCCCACTTCGGGGAGCACTGGTTAGCCAAACTGAGACGATGTTTTCTGAGACCACAGCGACGGTCCCCCGGCTGCTGAAGTGGCGTAACATAGACGGAGCTGGGCCATTTCATGTAAAAAAAAAAAAAAAAAAAAAAACACCAAGAATCAGGAAACGGCAGTCCGCCTAGGGCCCATAAATCAATGGGCCGATCCATTTGTACACGGCACTATGCCTGCATCCCCGAATCAATTGGGACGACACTGCGGGGAAGATATTGAACGAGATCGGACGGGCCAATGTCGGAGATCGTCCACTGGCCGGGGACCATTGAATGGGAAAGAAGGGCATTAAACTGTCTCGTCTTAAAGGCCGTTTGAGTAGGAGACGGGGTCGAAGGTGCACAGTGCGAGGTATTCGTTGCTATCGTCGCCAGATCGCGAGGAGTCGGACGCTGGCCCCAGTGTTTCAAGCAGGGCAGGACCTTATTTTGGTTGTTTCTCGCGGGCATTGTTTCTCTCTTGTTTTGGATAAGGTTCTCCAAACTGTCTGTATGCCGAAGCCGAAGCCAAAGCCAAAGCCAAAGCCAAAGCCAAAGCCAAAGCCAAAGCCAAAGCCAAAGCCAAAGCCAAAGCCAAAGCCAAAGCCAAAGCCAAAGCCAAAGCCAAAGCCAAAGCCAAAGCCAAAGCCAAAGCCAAAGCTAAAGCCAAAGCCAAAGCCAAAGCCAAAGCCAAAGCCAAAGCCAACTTCAAGGCCAAGACCAAGGTAAAAACCACAGCCAAATGCCGAAGTCAAAGCTTAAACCAAAGCCAAGGCGAAAGGCACGTCCAATGCCAATATGAAAGCCTCAGTCAAAGCCAACCTCAAGGCCAAGACCAAGGCAAAAACCCCAGCCAAATGCCGAAGCCAAAGCTTAAACCAAAGCCAAGGCGAAAGGCACATCCAATGCCAATATGAAAGCCTCAGCCAAAGCCAATATCAAAGCCACAGCCAATGCCAATATCAAAGCCAAAGCCAAAGCCAACTTCAAGGCAAAAACCACAGTCAAATGCCGAAGCCAAAGCTTAAACCAAAGCCAAGGCGAAAGGCACATCCAAAGCCAACGTCAAAGCCACAGCCAAAGCCGATATAAAAGCCACGGCCAAGGCCAACATGAAAGCCACAGCCAGAGCTAATGTCATCGTGCCGAAGTAAAAGGCCCATATTGCATATGCTATGTATTAATTGCCACAAACTCAATCCCCAAATGTCCCAAACGTCATCACAAAAGAACGATAACTTGCAGTTTCGATCCAAGTAAAACCTTTCATGAAGGTTCTTTTGCCCTTGAGTAGGATTCGGCAAGAATAGGTCTGGAACGCTACTGTTCATAATTCGTATAAGTACAGGTCCATTTATACAACCACTAGTTCGGCACAATTTTGTTCTACAGTCCGACTTCAACAGTTTTCATATTCGGGTGGGGATGTTGTTTTTTTTCTCTAGGGGAGTGCAGAAAAAAAAACCAGGCTTGAAGGCTGTTAAACAAAATGTACGACTCATTATTATTCCATTGGACTTCCGTAGTCCCTAACAGCTTCCTTGTTTGATAAAACTGGCAGCGTCCACGCCAGACTCTCAGGGGAGAGGGTCGGGAAGACCGCCTGACAGGTAGACAGAGCAACCGACTTGCCCGGGACTTAGCACACCGATCCCCGCCAGACAGGGCGCCCGGGTGAGACACGCGACTCCTTGCTAAGGTCTGCGGCAGATGGGAAAGTGAATGAGGGCTGGCCGGAAAGCTGCGATCAATATCCTAGCAAAAAGGTGCGGGAGTAAATTCGTGCGGTTTTTTCTTCTTCTATTTTTTTGGTCGACCTATTGCACGGTCCTCACCCTCTTCCGAGTATGAGCTGGCCGGCTTCTCCCAAGTAGCTGCCCCAGTCTGGAGTGGTCTATTCCCTTCCTGCCTATAGATGGCCTTCCATACGGAAGAGCATTGCTGATGGATGTCGCTGGCACTCACTGATCCTCCCCTCTCTCCCCATCTCTCTTTCTCTCTCTCTCAACTTTTCCCACACTCCCCTATAAACATTCTCTTCCTCTCTCTGTCTCTCTCCCTAGTTCTCTGTTTTCCAATCTCTTTCTCTTTCAATCTCTCTCTCACCCTCTTCCCACACTCCCCTATAAACATCTCTATTCCTCTCTTTCTGTCTCTCTCCCTAGTTCTCTGTTTTTCAATCTCTTTCCCTTTCAATCTCTCTCACCCTCTTCCCACACTCCCCTATAAACATCTCTATTCCTCTCTCTCTGTCTCTCTCCCTAGTTCTCTGTTTTTCAATCTCTTTCCCTTTCAATCTCTCTCTTTCTCGGTACTGAAGTGTTCTTTCTACAGCCAATCTGCTCTTGGACAGCCCGGGAAATGGGGGGGGGGAGTGAGGAGGGGGGGGGCGCAGGTTATATGGTGTCTTCTCGTCTCATCCTCACCCCGCCACTTCTCTCTGTATTTTTCCCCGCTCCTAATTCGGTATGCTCACATCAGGCTGAACGTTCGAAGCGTCCGATCCTCGGCCGGCAAATGATCTGTAGCGACCGATCATGCGTTCACAATAACCTCGTTCGATGCTCTTTGGTTTAGCTCGTGCGTCTGAGCGTGTGTTGGTTACTGGGGGGGGGGGGGGAGACGGGGTAGCTAAAGGCGAGCCAACGAGAATGATGGACTGCCGGGCGCTCTTCAGGAATTAGTCAGTCGGTCTGATGACGCCCGCAGCCAATTTGTTGCCAGTGGACGGTAGGGGGCTTCCCTTTCCTGCAACAGTAAACCGAGCACTAATGCGTTTACAATGCACGCCCGACCGTATATACACGTTGGTGCATAACACAGGCCTTGGTGGGACGTTCAATTCGAAAAAAAGGGGCTAAACGAGAGGCAGAATTCGGATTTCGGATTTCGGATTGACCCACTTCTTAAATTCACTAAGTATGGGATGTCAAAGGATCTGAGGTTTCCATCCCAGTAGGGCCTTTCCCACAGGGGCCGGAATAAGCAAGTCGGGGAAAAAACGCTCTGCCTCCCAGCGCCTTGCTCTGCCTCCCAGCGCCTTGCTCTGCCTCCCAGCGCCTTGCTCTTCCTCCCAGCGCCTTGCTCTTCCTCCCAGCGCCTTGCTCTTCCTCCCAGCGCCTTGCTCTTCCTCCCAGCGCCTTGCTCTGCCTCCCAGCGCCTTGCTCTGCCTCCCAGCGCCTTGCTCTTCCTCCCAGCGCCTTGCTCTTCCTCCCAGCGCCTTGCTCTACCACCCAGCGCCTTGCTCTTCCTCCCAGCGCCTTGCTCTTCCTCCCAGCGCCTTGCTCTTCCTCCCAGCGCCTTGCTCTGCCTCCCAGCGCCTTGCTCTGCCTCCCAGCGCCTTGCTCTTCCTCCCAGCGCCTTGCTCTTCCTCCCAGCGCCTTGCTCTGCCTCCCAGCGCCTTGCTCTGCCTCCCAGCGCCTTGCTCTTCCTCCCAGCGCCTTGCTCTTCCTCCCAGCGCCTTGCTCTACCACCCAGCGCCTTGCTCTTCCTCCCAGCGCCTTGCTCTTCCTCCCAGCGCCTTGCTCTTCCTCCCAGCGCCTTGCTCTTCCTCCCAGCGCCTTGCTCTACCACCCAGCGCCTTGCTCTTCCTCCCAGCGCCTTGCTCTTCCTCCCAGCGCCTGCTCTTTCTCCCAGCGCCTTGCTCTGATTCCAAGCGCCTTGCTCTGACTCCCAGCGCCTTGCTGTGCCTCTCAGCGCCTTGCTCTTCCTCCCAGCGCCTTGCTCTGCCCCCCAGCGCCTTGCTCTTCCTCCCAGCGCCTTGCTCTGACTCCCAGCGCCTTGCTTTGACTCCCAGCGCCTTACTCTGACTCCCAGCACCTTGCTCTGCCTCGGAGAACCGTGCTCGGCCTCCTGAGCGCCTTGCTCTGCCAGTATACCAGAACATTCCGTATTCACAGAACCGACTTCAACATTTACGGTTAAAGGCAGACCTTCTCCATTCGACGCCCTGATACTCCTCATCGTAATTCTCAACGTGTGTTACAGCCTCTGATGCCCATGACATGACCTTTAACAAAGGCAGAATGCCACATCGCATGATTTCAAATCTCCCTTTCTCCCTTCAAGCAAAGTCCCAGTAGGCTCGAAACGTCAGTCCCTCTAGTTTTATGGCATCCATTTAATCCCCCATTCCCCCTAGTTTCCCCCATACAGTCATTTATTTCGCAAACGATAGATGACTGTATTTGTCAGCACGCAATCTGGAAAATCACTGAACGTATACATCGTTAATTTTATGTCTAGCACGGTAAGCCCCCTCCCTCAGAATTCTTACGGACGTCACAAATCATACCGTATTATTATTATCTTACTATATTAATCAGCGAAACGTTCCTGTGGAGTGCATGTTTCGGACCGCCATGGTGGCTTTCATATTTTCACCAAGCATCCCCACTCTCACTCGTCCCTACGAAACAGCGGCGTATGCTCCGCCGTTGCTATGGGGAGAGCGCGGCATAGGCTCCCGTGTCGCAGTCCCGTTGCTATGGCAGCGAAACAAAATCAGGGCGGAGATGAAATCTTTAACTCGCAGACGAACGGGGGTATGTCAAAATCTAAAGCCTTCGCTTAAAAGAAAAGGGGAAGAGTTCTGTTTCTTTTGAATTCCGACAATTGACAGGGAAGGTGGATGTTAACCACCATAATCCCCTTCTACTTGTTTCAGTCCGCAGATATGGCATCATCTTTTAAAAAAAGGCTGTTCCCAGTCTGTTGTGACGACGAGATGTTGCTACAGAAACTAGCCGGGCTTGTCGGCGGACTTCGCTTTGTGTGTTCCCGGTAAACAGGAATCCGGTGGAGTCAACTGAGTTTGGAAGCGGAAAGGGGGGGGCGTGGGGGAGAGCGGGGAGGATGAAGGGGGACAGACATTTTGCGAGACGGCAGGTGGGCAGGAAGTAATGCCGGACTGAAAAACGGACAGAGAGAAAAAAAAGGAGGCTGATGAAAGAGCCTCGTCTCTTTGTTGTTTGGTCCAGCTTGCCTCCTTTGCCAACTAATTGCAAAGGGAGCGGAGACAGTTACACGTAATTCGAGCGACGAGCCGACATTGCACCGATCTCCTTTCTTGCGAGGGTATAAAATAATAATAAGGTCGTGAGTCGTTTCACGAGAGGACGAATTTGTCCTTTTTCGATCAACACCCCACCGCCTCCGATGAAATTAACAGGTCGCGGGCAAAAATGTTAAGACGACGCATCTCGGCGCCACCGCAAAAAAAGGGCAGCAGAACCCCAAACTGAGTCGAACCCAAGGTGAGACAATCAATCAATAGTAATAATAATAAGAATAAAATACAAACAGCGGGAAGAGCAAGCCGATTGTTAAATTACGGGCAGTGACGGGAGATTGGGTTGTGCCTGATTATTTTTCCTGTCTACTCACAGATCCCTTCGCATTGTTCTTGGAGTGTTATTGCAAGTAGGTCGAGGTCAGATTTCTCCCCGGGCTGAGATTAAAGTAAAGAGCAGACTGCGCATATATAATGATGCGAAGTGCATTGTGCATTCCACCGTATACAGCGGGCACGCTTTGCATTTCCACACGGAAAGCTTTGTAAAAAAAAAAAAATCCATTAGCAGTCATTTAGCTCCATGGAAATTGCAATCATTCATTCAATTGGTGATCCGTCACTTCGTTTGATCATTACGTTTCCTATCACTATGGAAACCATATTATTATTAACAAAGAAGGATGCTGCTTTTGGTTATATGTGACCCGGCACAGCATAATGAGGAATAACCCCACTTTTGAGATTTTGAGGTTTTCTAATGATGTGAAAGAGTATACCATTAGCTTTAAAATGATATCAAAATATAATATCCTCTAATGCTTAAAATTTCCGAAAATACAAAAAAAGGAAATTGATTTGTTATCGAATTGTGAAAATACTTTAACTTCAGGCGTTGTTTACTCAAAAAGTGTTTTGGTGGGATATTCCTCATGTCGTTGTGCCGGGTCACATATGCTAAAATTAAGTCAGAGTAGTATAACAGGAGTATTATAAAACGCAGAGAGAGACGAAGTCGAAATACTGAATACTGAAATAATGAATGAAATGGATCATGACAACACACGTCAAATTCCAAAACAACTTGCACAAGGGTCCCCGCATCATATCTGAGGCATCGCAGAAGAGGGGTTGGAAACACACGTCAAGGGTCCTGCAATACAGATCTACGGTAGAAGTCTGCTGTACAAGGGAATTCAAGGAGGCATGGTTGGGCCGATGATCCACACCCGGTCGACGGTCATGATACGGGGCTCACGACGACCACACCATGGCGGTCCATACACAAACGTCGAACATTATCCGCTCCTAATCCCGCCACACTTCCCCCCCCCCTAAACAAGAGTGGGTTGTCTCGGTACCGGTACTGAGGCTTTTGGTCGTCGCTTTTGGACACCCTCCACTTCGAAAAGACGAACTTTGATTATTGCAAATAAATAAGACTTAAGGCTTTGCGTGGTGGGTTAATCAATACAGGGAGGTTAGTGGTGACACCATGTTTAAAGTCTCTTAAAGGAAGAGGTGTTGTTCTGAAAAGAACCTGAGTGGTAACTCGACGTTTCGACCAGTATGCTCTGGCCGCCATCGGGAGAAACGTCCTGATGACGGCCAGAGCATACTGGTCGAAACGTCGAGTTACCACTCAGGTTCTTTTCCGAACCACACCTCTTCCTTTTTACACGGTGTCACCGCAAACCTTCCTATATTTTAATTATTGCGCTATCTTCATCGTGCAACTTCACACAGTTCATTGAGTAACACACAAACAGGTTGAAAACTGCTTACGGTACTTAGAAGATTATCAAAATGCAACTCTGAAAGGCGTTTTGATTTGAGCAGGGGCTTTCTCAAGATCAGGTATAAGAAAGGTCCCAAATTTGAGAAAATAATGTCCTGCTAGGATCTATTTTTTTTTAGGATCTCTATTTTTTTGGAAATTCCCAAAACAGTTTCCTTTGAGCATGTTCCTAATTGACAATTAAGTTCCGAAGTGGGTATATATAGTTGGCAACATTTGTGTACCAGATGACAATGGACGTATTCCTAGTCACATCTATGCATAGGTTGTGTAGAGTGATATAGCACGGACGAATCTAGGGCTGAATGTCACAAAGCCGTACGACGCACCGTAACTCAACTCACGATGGATAACCCATCGTGAGTTGTGATAATTTCTGTGCATCGCTCATCGTCTTGCGATTGATCATCAAACGATGGGTTTGGTGAAATCGACCACAGGATAATTAATAGGGATCAGATTAAGGTATATGCTTGAACACCCGAGGATCGAAGCACCCTTCCCAACAAACGCTGCCGACAGACCTGACCGTCACCCGTAAAACGAAAATGGACAAGACAAAAATAATGGACAAAAGGGAAACGATTTCATTCCGACGACCATCAATGCAGTGCATGCTACATTTTACTCGGTGGGAATCGAATAAAAAAAATCACGCACTGGACAGGACAGCATATTTAGGGCGGGGAGTTATTCACACGCACGGTGGAATTTTTTTGGGGAGAGACAAGAAGAATGGTGGATATATGGAGGGATGATAAAGAGAGAATATAGAGGAAGAGAAGAGAGAAATAAAGAGCAACGTATAAGGGGTAGATAGATAGATAGAGAGGGACATGAAGATCGAGAAAAACAGGCAGGGAGAGGGGGAGCTGAAGAGAGAGATAGATAGAGGGGAGAGAGAGAGGGGGGGGGGAGATAGAAAGAGAGAGACAGAAAGACAGAGAAAGAGATAGAGAGAGACAGAGAGAGATAGAGAGATAGATAGATAGAGAGGGACATGAAGAGGAAAACAGGCAGGGAGACGGGGAGCCGAAGAGAGAGAGATAGATAGAGAGA
>OX465102.1:29965258-30157758 GCA_949987565.1 Luidia sarsii
GAAATAAACGGTACAATTTACATTTTGCTGTACCTCGACTTAATACTGATGCTATTCTGATTTGTTTTAAGTACACTACCCATTAAACAGTCCATACAGGATTGGCAAAACTGAAAACAATTGAAAAGGATCATCATTCATTTTGCTCAAACCAAACAATCTTATGTTGAGTATCATTCTTTCAGCACACTGTCCTCTCATAAATTGCACTTTTAAAACTGGAATATGATTTATGACTTATATAAACATGTAGTTACGTAATGTACATGTAACTGCAAACCTCATGATGATGCGGAAATACATGAATTGGGAAGGCAATGGCAAGTCAACTAAAACAAATTATACATTAAAAACCGGAACTTGATAAAAATAACAAAACGCATTTGGTTTGTAAATAGAAATACAAACATGTATCAAAATAAAAAGACAACCCCCAAACAACAAATGTTATAAAGCAGTAAAAACACAACTTCTGTACTTCATAAATAAGTGAAAAAACATATGCACAATAAACAATATACAAGTTTATGCAGAGTAAAATATTTGTGTGCATGTTACTATACCACACATGACTTATTTGCACTTTTTATACAGAGGAATGTCCTTGTTATTATAATCATTCAGCGCATTTACTTGTTTAACTTTTGCATTGTGTTTTCTCTTTTTTTCAAGCCACATATCCTGATAAATCTTCTTCTCTAACATGGGCAAATGTTTATATTCTTTACATAGGCGACCAAATATTTCTACATGACGAAGAAAAGAAAAGTTTTTGTCTATTCTCTGTCCTCTCTTTAAGTTGGCATAGAAAACTGCAGCATTTCGCTCTACATTCTTCAGTTTTTCCTTCCGTTGTGCACTGTTTATTTTTTTTCTTTTAATCATACTTATAATGCGAGCTTTTTTACAAAAGTGCTGCTGATAAAGTGTTGGCTGCTTATTTATGTGTTTTAAGATGCTACTCAGTTCAAGACTGAATGCGGATTTATCAAGTAGGGTGTTTTTCGCCATACACTGAAATACAAAACTATAATCCAGTATGATATATCCGCGATGCAACGCTTCTCTTACTACATCTGGAACTTTGGCAGATTCAAGCATTGTTTTTTTATTAACTAATATATAATACAATTTTGTGGAACGTCCCTTAGTATTCCCCGGCAAGGTCTGGCTCGTTTTTCCACCATGTGATGATATTTCTTTTATTAATTTATTTTGGGTCCATTTGATGTCTGTCTGGTTTGGTACACAGCCAACAAGTACAAATGCCATGCCGGAAAAAATACCAGCTTCTAATTGTTCACATGGCTTTGTTGTACACTGCATGGACTGCAGTTTATCTAATGCTTGAAAAAAGTTACATTTTACATGCTTACCTACAGAACATTCAGGGGTACATGTATCAAAGAGCCTACGTGTAAGATAACCTCGAAAGAAAACCTGTATCTTACAAGCAGCCCTGTGTCTCGTGACAAAAGTTAGAAAATCATAACTGGAATCTAAAGGCAAAATTTCATAATATAATTTTTTGAACATTGTTGACAACAGAGAAAGTTGAGGATCAACTTTTTCTCTGCCCCCATGACGAGTAGTGTGTTGAAAGTAGAAACAATTGTGAACATAATTCAAGTGTTCACCACCTTCTGCCTGGAAGCGACTCATTGGAAATTTAGAATTTTTCATGAACAAAAGGGCATGGTCAATGAATTTAATCATGTATGGTGTTAAGGCCCTCCACGTGTAGCGCGTGCAAAAAAGTTGATAAAAACATTCAGCATATATTTTGTATCTTGACAAGGTTTCGGTACTATAACCCCAGGAATAGTCTCCAGGCTGTAGGGAACCCTCAGGTTTGCCATCAAGTAAACGAGGGTTTGGATCATCCTTCAAAATAACATACATATTATAAATACAATTCCAAATTTTACTAACTAGGTCAAATTCTGTAAGAATGTCTTGGATATCTATGTAGGTTGAAATTTTGTTTGGCAGCGAATGGATAACTTTCCTACTGGAGACAACATTTTCAAGTACATGGGGGAAGTCAGTTTCTCTATTTGGTGGCGCAGGACTAATAATAGCCAAAGCATGATCTTTGTTTAGGGTTATCTGCTCAAGCTTTCCACTCTTATCAAACCGAATTTGAAAATTTCCTTGCCTAACACCCCTTTTATTTATGTTTGAAATAAGATTGTCTACAACTTGATTAAAATGATTCTTATTACCATGGGTCTGTTGGTTTTTGTTTGCCTCTGACATGATTTTTTCAACTTCAAGGGAGAGTAATTTTTCAACAACACGGGCAAGTCCATGCATAATGTCAAAAACAACATTTTTTAAGGGTATTGACGGCACTAATGAATCAGAAAGAACCCTGTCCATATGAACTTCCATATCTGTTCTCAGGCCATTTACAGCGACTTCACTTTTTTGTTTTTTCCCGGTATGATGGTAGAAGTTCCAGCCAAATTCTGATGTAGGGCTTAGTTGTTTTAATCCATCTAGCATTTTTATGAGAAACATTTCATCACCACACAAATAAAAACTGGTGTCTGGGTTCGAATTTTGAATGAAATTTTCTATAAAATTTTGTTTGCCAATATTCATTTCAAGATTGTCACGCGAATCACTTTCATAGAAAATTGTGAAAGGATAGGTGTGCTCAGGGCTTTGAAAAGACACATTGTTTAAGTATAGTTCGTTGTTGAGCAGGGATAAAGTTAAGAAAGTGCTGTGGCGACCACCAATTTCCCTGCCATCCCCCCACAGTCTAACGTTTGCATTGGAAGTTAGAAACGGATATTTGAAAAGGAGTATGTCGAGAAGTCGTGAAGGATCAATGTACCAGCCAGTGGAGGTACGTCTTGGCAACAAAACAGCATTAAATTCTTCTATGTATCTTTTTTTGACGTTCCTTATCTGTCGTGTTGAGGGTAAAATGCCAGGTATTTTTTTCCTCATTTCTGCAATTAGTCTTGTTCCACTGAAGTTTTCAGATATATATATAATGTCCTCTGGATTCACTGGATGTAGGTCTTTATAATTCCTTTGAGCTTGCTCCTTTGTTATTTTTGAACTACTGTGACAACATACATTTTCAGTTATCAACGGGTTAAAAGATTCACTGTGAGAATGAATTGAAGGTAACTTTTCTACAAAATCAGCAGTTTGCCGCTGCAATTCAACAATGAGGGCATTTGCAAGTGTTTTCTTCTTGATTGTGTCACCAGGTTTGAATTTGGAAAGCAAAACAAGAAAGGCATCAATACAAATAAAGAGTCTTTTCTGCCCCTTTTTATGTGTGTCAAAGGACTCAGACACACACATACCATTTTTTATAAGGCAAGCATCAATATATTTCCAACCTTCCTTTTTTATGTGTTCTGAAAACCTCACATGGTCAGCGATCTTTTCAACAGAAAGAAAAATCTTGCCATTTCTGACATTAAATGGGATGCACAAGTCATCTACAGACATTACCAAATTGGGAGTTGAATTATCCCGATTCACATTTGCAGATACATTTACCTCTGACAATTTACTACTTTGTCCATGTTTTGTAGTCAAATGTTTATTCACTGTATGGGGATGTATCTTAGAAATGACACTTTGAATAACCTTTTTCTGGTTTTTCATGTAACTTTTTCTAACTTTAGTAAGTTCTAAAAGGGCCTGCTTTAAAATCCATTCCCTCTTATTTCCCTCAAGCAAAAACAATGGGAAGCTACTGTGGACATTTTTGGAAAGATATTTGTCAATTTTTTTAAAACCAGATTTGAAGTTAATTCCTGATAATTTTAAAATTTTGTGGCAAGAAAAGTACACATTTTTGTCATGGATTATGTATGGAATTTCATGGCCAGAAATTGTAATAAACAAGATGTCAGTCACTTTCTCTTTTAACGCTTTTATGGATACTACAGGCGATCCATCACCTTCAAGTGTTTTCAGCCTATGTCTACATGTATTCTGATCGTATACTTCTAATGGATTGGTATTTTCTTTACCCGATCTTTGCTTTTTTTTAACTAGCTGATGATAAACATTCTTTGGTTTAAGGACATGATTATCAGCAGGATTTGGTAAAGTTATTGATGAAATGCTGCTACAGGCAGAAATGTCAAGAAAGGAAGTGGTCGTTGAAGGTGGTCGGTGAGGATCACTGCCACGGTCATCAGCTGATGAAATGCTGCTACAGGCAGAAATGTCAAGAAAGGAAGTGGTCGTTGAAGGTGGTCGGTGAGGATCACTGCCACGGTCATCAGCTGATGAAATGCTGCTACAGGCAGAAATGTCAAGAAAGGAAGTGGTCGTTGAAGGTGGTCGGTGAGGATCACTGCCACGGTCATCAGCTGATGAAATGCTGCTACAGGCAGAAATGTCAAGAAAGGAAGTGGTTGTTGAAGGTGGTCGGTGAGGATCACTGCCACGGTCATCAGCTGATGAAATGCTGCTACAGGCAGAAATGTCAAGAAAGGAAGTGGTCGTTGAAGGTGGTCGGTGAGGATCACTGCCACGGTCATCAGCTGATGAAATGCTGCTACAGGCAGAAATGTCAAGAAAGGAAGTGGTCGTTGAAGGTGGTCGGTGAGGATCACTGCCACGGTCATCAGCTGATGAAATGCTGCTACAGGCAGAAATGTCAAGAAAGGAAGTGGTCGTTGAAGGTGGTCGGTGAGGATCACTGCCACGGTCATCAGCTGATGAAATGCTGCTACAGGCAGAAATGTCAAGAAAGGAAGTGGTTGTTGAAGGTGGTCGGTGAGGATCACTGCCACGGTCATCAGCTGATGAAATGCTGCTACAGGCAGAAATGTCAAGAAAGGAAGGGGTTGTTGAAGGTGGTCGGTGAGGATCACTGCCACGGTCATCAGCTGATGAAATGCTGCTACAGGCAGAAATGTCAAGAAAGGAAGTGGTCGTTGAAGGTGGTCGGTGAGGATCACTGCCACGGTCATCAGCTGATGAAATGCTGCTACAGGCAGAAGGGTTAAGAAAGGAGGTGGTTGTTGAAGGCAGTTGGTGAGGATCAGCTGAGGAAAGGTCGGTTGAAACTGAAAGATTTGGCAAAGTAGATGTCGAGGTTGGTTGGCAGAAGTGAAATGAATTAGCTAATTTCGGTGACATCTGCGTTGTGCTCTTTGCATATAACAGGATATGAACACCATCATGAGTCATATTAAGTGTGGTACATTTCGAGCTATGGCAAATATTCCCATATTGTCTACTATAATTACAGGTTTATGTACTGCACTTACTTCATATACTTTTCCACACTGGTGATGGCCAAGTCTGAACACCCGGTTGTCTGTCTGTTCTATTTGTGGCTCCTGTGTCTGGTTTACTTCTGCAGGAATGCATGATGCATTTGCCTCCCTCGTCTCACCTTGACCCGTATTTATCTGAAATCAAAAGGTGTATTTGTTATTAACAGCAATGTACCATGTCTACCATTCTGAGTCAAGTCTTTTTGGCATTGGACTTCTTCTTGGAAGATTTTAACTTACCAGTAGAAAGGAAAAAATGCATTCATCATTTTAGTAAAAATTACCTTGAAACTTTTCCTGACCATACTCTGGCCAGGGAGCGATTTTTTCCTCCAAGTACACGAGGTCTATGGATAGAAAATCGACCAATCAAATGCGCAGAAATCCTGAGGCCCATGTGAATATTCACAACCACTACACTCGTTCCACACGCACGTGTACGTGTACGTACGTACGCTTATACAGTACTGTCACACTTGGCTTCTCGCTTTGCAGAGTGCTTGGACGCTTGGCCTAGGTTTGGACAGCGTTACTTGGGCGGTAGTACGTAGCCGAGCACCACAGATATTAAAGAAGACTCGAAAACACCAAGATTAGGTTGATGGGGATTAACTTGACTACTTGAGTGCAAGAGTCGCAGGCGAATAGATCACAAGGATCTACCTCAAGGGTTGGCCAGCAAGAAGAGGCGAAGTGAAGAATTCTGCTGGAAGGGGATGGGGACCTTTCTTTTATACACAAATAATAGGGACAGGAGTGGTTTGAGGCTGGTGGTTTTCCTAATAGGGGCATGCTTCTGGTATGAAAAAAAACAAAACAACAACGCTCGGTGAGAACTCTGGTATGTGAAGGGAGTTGGTCACTACCGGACTTGGTCCACAGGGGCTTGGCAGGGGTGGACATTAGGGGAAAGTTGCGTTTATATACATGTATATCTATATAATGACTTTAAGGGACTGGAATGAAATCTTATATATAAATAGTGCTTAATTAATGCAGTAATTGGGAAAGGGGCTGAAATTGGGGCTTACAGTATACTTGTGCAGTACACATGAACACGTACGTACATGTACATGACGATGTACTGTACATGTACATGTACATGTACACGTACATATCCATGTATACAAGGATTATGTGCATGTACACATTTACTTGTACACCCACATGTATACGCACATGTAAACTAACAATACTGTGTCCTCCATTAATTGTGTCACGCCGTGTAGATGGCTCAGCTTAAAAGTTAACTTTTCTGAATGGTAGTGGTGGTGAATATTCATGCACATGTGTAACACAGTACGTTCCATAGAGTTACATTAGTACATGTACATGTACATGTACATGTACATGTAAACATTGTGTACGTACACTGGTCATGTGTACTGTACAAGTACGAGCGTACGCGTTGCATGTGCAACGATGTGTAGTGGTTGTGAATATTCATGTACACCTCAGGATTTCCACGCATTTGATTGGTCGATTTTCTCTCCATAGACCTCGTGTACTTGGAAAAAAAATCGCGGCCAGGAACTGTTACCACAGGACACACAAAAAGTTTCGGAAAAGGAAGAAAAAAACTCTGGCTGTTTTCACTCATTTATTTGGCACTGTTGAATTAGGCAACAAAGAACTCAAATGATATTACAGTACAGTAGATGGTGCCTATAAATCATTTGATGATTTTAGGAACCCTTTTCTGCTTATGAAATATTGTTTTGCTTGTGTTTAAAGAAAAATTGTGTACTCACAGAATTGTTTCATGCCAAAAAAATTAATTTTTTTAGTATGGTACTTAGGACATCATCGCGTAATGGTGTTTAAAAAATGATTTCGTCCTTGTGCTCACACACAATTGCTCTTTGTAGCTGTTTACCATATAATGTTGTGCTTGCAAATACCAAATAAATGTGTGCATGCACTTCTGAATCAGTAGGTAAACTGTATTCCACAAAGCACTTGGTGATAAAAGGACCCCCACTTCGCAAGTTTCTGGCACAGTCACACAAACATTCGAGGCTAGACCCAAATCTGGCTAGCCTTGTAGTTAGTTGTGCTTAAAATTTGTTTCCCAATGACAACAACTGTCAGCTAGGCTAAACTATTTGGAATGAATTTAATCTCGAAATGATTCCCTCATCTTAACATGACAGACAAGGGGAAAGCTGGTACCGGGTAGGATGAGCCAGTGAGGTAAAAAGGGATGGGCAGGGAGTAGGGTAGGGATTGGGAGGAAAAAGAATAGAAGAAAGATTGTACTGTTGTACAGTCCGATCAACGGGAAGGGCAGGGGTAAAGAACCTGGCTTGTACAGTAGTAAAAAAAGAAATAGATCCGAGAACATGGGAGTGAATGGTTTCTAAATTTGCATAGCACTTACTAAAGAAATTATTCTCCTATGCTATACTTTTTTTAAACAACAAAATAAATAATTTGTTGTTAAAAAAAATTACCTTGCATTGTATGGGGACTTTCTTCTTCTTGCTCCGTTTCAATGGCAGTACATCGGTCTGGGTTTCTGTTAAAAAAAAGAGGTAGCAAATTTTTACAATCCATTCCATTCCCAGAAGTTTGGCATTTACAGGTAAACAAAAGTCACCAGGTCCCAAGGACATTCCCAAGGTTACCTTAGTTACTTCCAAGTTTCTACCAGGCTACAGCCTTGTCTTCCTCCTCTCTGGAAGATATTAACGGAAACCACCATATTCTACACACTTCAGATAGTCTGGCTGAAGCCATTCTAAACTCGCCTGTTTTGGTTTTCAGGCACCTCTGTAACCTGCGTGGCTTAATTGTCCTAGCAGAGATCCTACTTTGGACACTTGACCTCCCACCAAATTTGGTACATTTAAGTGTACCGGTACGTCGAAATGCATTGTTTGCACGACACATGTGTCAAGGAAATAGACTCTTTTGATGGACATTCTTCTGGTACTACCCACATGACCTATGGCTCAAATACACCCACTTACTCTAGCCTCATATACCTTTATATCTCTTTTTGTATTTGTAATGTTCAATATGTTGGCAAGACCAAAAAAAAACTAAAAAACGTATCTACGACCATAGGTTTCCAATCAAAACCGGTAAAATGGACACCTCTGTTGGGTATCACTTCAATCTCCCCGATCATTCGATATCAGATATGAGTGTACTGGGCATGGAATCCCTTGGGCATCGTAGTGATGCTGTCCGGCTTAGCCGTGAGAAAAAGTGAATGAAGCATCTTCTGACTATTTAATCACAGGGTCTCAACATCCAGGAGGGTAATGACTAACACCTTGCATGCTTCCTGATAATCCCTCTTTTGTGTTTACTCCTTCATACTTCTCTATTTGATCTTTCCCCTCTTCTCACTAATCTCTACCCTACACCTTGCCCTTCCCTTTGATCTCATCCTACCAGCTTTCCTCTTCGTCCTTTGTTTCTTATCCCTGTCCTATTCACTCTCTTCCCCCTTCCTCCAAGTATCTGTTTTGTCCTTGTCACTTGTCTTTGATAAAGGTCCTGCTAGGATGATGGATTGAAATGTCAGGCCCCCTAAATTTTTGAGACTTGCATTTTTGTAATTTTAGTCATTAAGCAGTTTGCAACATTCTTGAGTATAACATTCAAATATATGTACACAAATGT
This sequence comes from Luidia sarsii, assembly GCA_949987565.1. Lineage (NCBI taxonomy): Eukaryota > Metazoa > Echinodermata > Asteroidea > Paxillosida > Luidiidae > Luidia > Luidia sarsii. The sequence continues at coordinate 29,974,159 of OX465102.1, forward strand.
CAGGAAAGAGTTGTAACTACCTGTAAGAAGAAATGAGCAATAAGCATCATCTTGTGTTACACTGGCTGTGTCTGACTTATAGAAAAAGCAGTACTATGTACGATTGTAGGGTACATTGAAAGTTGAAATATTTAAATTTTAACTTGCCTCTTCAGGCTTTTGAAGGTCTAAGGAGTCGAAGTGAAGTTGTAAAGCACAGAGAAACTGTCTGGATTAAGCACATACACCATCCAGCTTCAAGGACTCAACATTCAGGAAGGCAAAGGCTAACCATTTCCTTTTAATGTATGCTTTCTCCCCAGAAGCAGGTGCTAATTACCCGGTTGTTTAGGTTTTAAATAAGATTTAAATAAGAACCAGAGGAAGTGGTCTTTTAAACAGTATACACTGTTTAGCTGTTATTTCCCCCATCCCCAACTCCTGGCCAAGCTTGCAAGTACTTATCCTCCTTTTGTCTAGCTTTTAATCCCCCTCCCATCCCCACATAACCCTCCTGGTTTACTCTTGGTGCTTGCCTGACTGGCTTTCTAATGTTTCTTTCCACTTGAAAAACCCTAGGCAAGCTATCTCAGCTGTTCACTTCTGGGTTTGAGCAATTTAACCTCTGATGAAGGTCCTTCTAGGATTGAAACACTAGGCCATTAATTACAATTCTGCAAATTTTGAATTGAAGTTGCAAAATATTGGTGCATCTGCATCATATTGTAATCCTAGAAGATTTTTTTTTTCAAAGGCAGAATGGACTCATAACGTAGGACAAAGGGGAAAGCTGGTTGAGGAAAGTTGAAATAGAGGGAAAATGGATGCATTAGTGCTTCTGAGTGCCATGAATGAAAAAGGTCTTGCCATGGGGTGGGACTTTCACTGTACATGTTAATCTAAACCATCTTGCTAACAGAAAGAGAAATCCTTTATTTTGATTAATGCAGTACTACTACCCGCAGGCCCCAAACAAACAATCAAGACAACAATGATTGATTGTGGTTCCCTCAATTCACCAACTGACCACAGCCAGCCTGGTGGTGCAGTTTGTAAGTTTGTAAGGATAACACAACTTTGGTCGAGGTCAAGGAAAAGCATTAATAGCACATCTGAAATAGCACATCTGTGAAAATTTTAGCTCAATCCGTCAACAAGTCTCGAGAAAATAGCAAAAACCGCTTCATTTGTTTTTGTGAAAATGCAGCATTCAGCGTATGCAGCGTATGCAGCGTATTGTTATGAAAAATCGTTTAGATTTCGAGTCCAAGACCTAAAAAAATTCTTTTCTCCCAAAATACAGCATTTTAGGCAGAAATATTTCAGTGCGAGGTTTCTATCATAACCATCTTCAAACTGTATCTTTGAACATTTCTGTTTCTCGGTCTTACCAATGTTGTGTAGGGGCTTTAATACTATAAATTCTGCAGTAGCAAGCAGGAAGTCTGGGTTCAAATTTTACCAAAAGGACCCATCACTTTTTCTTATTGACACAAAATGGCGTGGAGCAGTGCCAAAAATTAGACCAACAAATCAAAACTTGATTTTACTAAACAATATTATTTTTGTACCTGGTAACACGATGGAGTGGATATTCAATGATAATCCACTTTGCGTCAGAAGAGTTTGCTTGAACGGGTCAACAATGTCTATGACATCATCCCCATCTGCAGTGCACACGATGTCACCTCGCTGACACTTAGCCAGAAATCTCAGCTGCTCCTTGGTTGGTCTTGTTGCCCTGGCTTCCCTCCTACTTGAAGCGTATGTGTTGGTCCCTATTTAAAAAAATTAAATAAAAAATCTTAGTGGTGACTGCAATAATGTATTCATAAATCGGTCTGATTGACAGGAATGTTGAGGGAGTTGGATAACTTGGATTACCTGATGACAGTGTGCATAAACACATACGTACTTTAATTAGTGTTTAACCTTAACATTTCTTTAAGTACCGTATCACGGCTCCCAAATCCCAATTCTGTTACTCATTACATTAACTTCTTAGAATTTCACAACCTTGATTTAAGATAAGAAAAAGTGTATTGTCTTAAAAATTATGCTATGTCTAAAAAAATTCCATTTCAATGGTTTTGTGGAAATGAAAACAAACAAATAAAAGACACTGACTGGGAACATGTTTGGAACATTTTCTGAAAATCGTCAAAGATTATATGGTCATTTCGGGAAAAAAAATGCATCCACTTTGTGAGATCCCTGAGGCTTAAAACAATTAGTTGTTTGTATCAAATGAAAGATAATGGCTAAATGCTCCGGACTTGCAGCCCCACCCTGGCAAAGACTAGTTGACTATCTGGGAAGGCCACCATCTAAGGGCTGGATAGCTCAGATAAAGAAGAGTAATGATACGTTCATCTAGAGGTCTCGGGTCAAGTCCGAAGTCCCCATCCAGACAAATGTTTTCTTTTCCATTTTCAGGAAATAAACACCCCGTACATGTAAATATGAAACATAGACCATGTATGAAAACAATTGCTCTTCGAATCGTTAAGGAGGGAAGCCTCCGCAATATGGAGGTCATTCTTTTGTGATTGTCAATGTTACTTCTTAAACAGCTGTGCCAATTCCAGATTTTGGCAGAGTGTCATACTGATCTGGTCATACACAGCATAGTTGATGTGTGAATAACAACAGGCCAAAAGATAACTTCGCTTGACTTGGGCTAGGGCTGTTGTCGATTTATGTCCACATACAGTACATGTACGTGAAGGAATCTCATGGGACTATCAACATAATTTCTAAAAATTCAACATAAAACACCATACGCAATCAGAACACTTATTTGCTCTGAAATATAAAAACAAAATGGATAAGTTGATGTGATGTTAATTGCAAAATGCAAGCAGCTGACCATAATCTCTTCCACTAACTATGAGCAGTCAACACTGTCCCAGTCTTTGTCCTCTCAATCATAACATTTTGCTAAAAAAACAGCCCATATGCCACTGATTTCAGATTAAAACACATGTATTTCAAGGGCCTGATGTTTCAATCACATTTCAATAAGGGCCTTTCTCAAGTCAAAGGCAGAATGAGAAAAGTCTTGAAATGATCGCAATGTCAGGCCCTCTAAATTTATTTGAGATTTTAATTATGTTTCAATATTTCAAGTTTTTGTAAAGTAACCTATGCCCTATCAAATACAAATCTAAGGAGATCCACTCCTCAAATAAAATAACCAAAACAACAGTCATATGATTTATGTCAGAAGCACTTGACAAAAGGGCCAACCTTCTTTCACCAAGGTCCCACCATTCACTTGTGCCTGTGGTTAACACTCTGGATTAAGGATACAATAGCCAATACTATTATAGGCCTAGTACTATGTACTACTGTACAACAAGTACTAATAAAAGTAATAGGTCATCACTCTGACACTAGTACAGGAAGAGCCTTATTAACGCTAGCACACAGAACCGCTTCCTGTGTTACGTCACCATTACACAGTGTTGGAGGTTCGCGTGGGAAATGGTTACACTACGGTCATCTGGCTCTGCCACATGCAACGCAAGTGTAAAATTAATACATGTAACAACATATTAATAATAATATACGTACGTACGTCGCTTCTCGCCTCGTAATACATGTACTGTACATCCATTAAGTCGCGTTTCCACAGACTTTGGTGTGTGTAATTCAGTACGTAGTGCTGTACCATGGAGTACAGTACGAGTACAGTCAGTAGTATAATTTATAAAGGAAACTAACTACTGTATCAGATACTACATACTTTTTTTTTACTACTACTACAGTACATGTACTACTGTACTAGTACTAGTACTAGTAGTAGTAGTAGTAGTAGTAGTACACTGTACCAGTACTAGCACTAAGCCTACGTACTTCAAACAAATAAAGAAAACTAGACAATCCTGAAGTAGTACTATCGTCTAAGTTATAGCCGACTGCACGATATTCCGATGTTACTTGATCAGTTGATGGCTTGAGCAAAATACGTAGACGCGTCAACTAGGGCCTAGTGTCAACCCTCGCAGGTCAAAAGTTGTTGTACGAAGTGCACGTTGCCTACCCACTACGGCACTAGTACATGTACATGTACATGTACAGTACATGTATTTTGCTGTATACATCTACTGTATATGTACATGTTCACACACATACTGTACTGTACAGCGCTCTAGTACACTGTACGTGTACATGTCTACATGTACAATATTCAGGACACGTGTACGAGACACGAGTGTCTGAGCTCCATAAATTATGGTCTGACCCTGACCATGGAGTATGGAGTTCGCGCCAGTTTTACTGACGTGTTCATTTGATTTACGAACGATAGGTTACGACTGCTTGGATAAAAAAAATAACAAAAAACAGCCACATCGATTAATTTGATTAAACCTTAAAATCTTGATTTGTTTCCCCTGAAAAACAGATTACCAAAAGCTATAGGCCTACATGTACACGTGTACAAAATAAAGTAACCGAAAACAATAACGGAAACATGTGCACGATTGCCGCCGGCGGGTGCAGTGAGTGACAGCTCGAAAATTGTTACATGTGTACAAAGTAGAGGTAAACGACATCACCTTTCACCGTCTCGATCTTTCGGCTTTTTGAGACAGAAAAGTCGGGAATTACGGTATTACCCACAATAAATCATTAAAATTATTGTCCGAATGTTCTATTAAACGGTGTTTGTTTTATGCCAAACGGAGCGTTTGCAAAGGGAGCAGTGGGGGTAGTAGAAGAAAAAATAGCCCCCATGAATTAAGGAGCTGATAGGATATCAAAACATTAGGCCATTAATGAATTCTTTTTTACAGGTTCACCGGCTTGGTAAGCAGCGACAGAATTACATGTTTGTTCTAATAAAGAAAATTCTGTTCTACTCATCGGCACCAGTAGTAGGCCTACAGTGTAAACGGATTATGAAAAAAAAATGTCGGAGCGCCCGACGACTGCGCAATGCTAGACTTTCACTAGCGCACGAAGCATGATGAAAATACTTGAGTTAGTACATGTTTATGGAACTCATTCATTTCCCAAATGATAATGCTGTTGGACTCCACGAAAGACTGGATGCAAGTCACTACTACTAAAAATTCATGGCTAGCTTCAGTGAAGGCTGTGGTTTCAGCTGTCGCCACGTGCGTGACACTGGACGGTCGCTTTTGTTTATTCTTAAGTGGTATAGTATGGCTTCTTCAGTTCTCGAACGACGGTTCCCAACAGCAAAAATTACTACAAAAACGGCTGTGAATTGAAGAACTTTTTATTCTCCAAGAATGACAGCTGACTGCCCCTCATTAGTCACATGCATGCAGACACGTGTAGGCCTCTGTAGTCTGTACACGTACTGTATACTGTACAACAACTTGATCAGCATAACCACACGATAAACAACGCGCAGTGACGGAAGGCGGAAAACTTAGTGCAGAACAAACGTACAACAAATCATGCATGGTTGTTGTTTTCAAGTTAAAAAAACTATGTACATGTACATGAAGTAAAAAGTCTCTGGGAAAAGGGGCAAAGTGAAATCTAGGGCAGTAGAAAGGTTGTATTTCCGAGGGAAATGTAATAATACCATCAGCACTGAAGCGGTCTGCAAATCCTGGACGGACTGAAGTTGGAGAAAGTGTGCAATCACGTGGGAGTACAGACATGTATTTTAATAATTGTATAATTCAGCGTCATCATTGACATTTGTTAGCTAAATATCAGAGCCGCGAGAGCCGGCATTTTATTTTCCGATTCGATGATTCTTTAACTTTAAGAAAGGTCCTGTTACTCAGTGTTATGATCCGCATCAGCCTATTGCGATTTAGGTCGTGTCGGTTCAATTTGGTGTGTGAACAGTTAGCAACCTTGCAACGGCTCGCTTTTTTATGCATTCGGCAAAAACAAATTGTTTCCATTATTTAAGAAAAAAAAAGAGGAAAAGTGAAACTTTTGAATATTGGAAACTTTTTTGTACGATTTTCCGAAGCACCAAACTTCGGGTACAAAGTCAGAAAAGTGCAGCCTTGCAGCCCCCGATTTAAGACTTAATTGGCTGCAACTTTATTTTTTGGTAGGCTACAACAGTTTATACTGTGAGTTAAACGAAGATAAAAATTATTCAAACTTACGTCTTTCTTGTTCTTGAAGTGGCGGCACTGGTGTTCTAATCATCTGCTGGTCTTGAGTTGAGATCTCGTGGCCACGATATCCTGGGAACCTGACCACCAGTACGCCCTCGGTTTTCAAATCCGCCACTCGCCCATCGCACCATCTCCCAAGTTCGTCAACTGCTTGCACACGGCTGCCAACACCGAATTTCCCCATCGTTTTCCCCCTTAAGTCTTAGCAATGCATTTTAGGAAAAGGCCCAATAACTCTTGACAAACTGAAATCAGCGTCTTAAGTGAGGCAATTAAGAACTAACCCCACGCTAACTACTCTTAAAGCCAGACGCATCACACCATACAAAATAGTGCATGTCCGACAGGATATATTGCGGGTATACGCTTGGTCGAGAATCAAAATAATATAATCATCGTAAGATTTATAATAAATGAACGGCGACATTTGATAAAGAAGAAATGCAGAGTAATTTTACCCCTTTTTGCATTACTTATTACTGCATTTTACTATTATTTTTGTCTAAATAAGGTCTACATGTACTATGGCAAGCTACCACAGGAAACTACTTTCCGTATGCAACGTACTACTTTCCGTATGCAACGTACCACTTCCGTATGCAACATGTATTCATGCGCGCGTCGGGAAGAGCAGCGGAAAAAATCTCTGCTCGCAATAAAATCGATTTCGGCCATTACTTTACCGATTTCCACCGTTCGAAGGAGAAAAAATATTAACATTAAACAAACATTACGACTATAACATTTATATAATCAGGAATGATGGCATTATATTGCCAATTGATCTGTTGCAACTCTGAGGCACGATGTCTTATCAGCTCTTTGTTGATTTAGTGCTGATAACGATCTTAAGAGTCCAACTCCAAATCTATGCGCTCCGACCCGAGTTGAGGCCGGTCAACTCGGGTTGGCTTTTAAAGGGAGGTACACGTAATGGTTTGTTTTATTTCTATTTTCAACCTTTTTCTTACTTGTGTGCTGTGATGTGAATGCTGTACATGTATCCCGAAAAATGAAATAATAAAATAAATAAATAAAATAAATAAATCACACTAAAACAGTCGTGGCATCTGTGGTGCGATCACTATAAGCGGAGCTGGAGCGTGTGCCTAACACCACTCTGGTCTGTGTATGCGTGGCGCCTCTATTGACTGGTAGACGATAGTGACTCCTGATAGGCCAGCTGTGGGCGGACTGCGGTAGGTGAAGGCTCGCCAGAGCATTTTGATGAGGCCGAGTGGGAGCTCAACTTAAAGTGGACGGACTGCAGGCCATGTATAGGTGCGAGTTCAAAATGATGTTCGCAGGGCGATTTCTAAAAAAAAAAAAACCGCCACGAACTTGGGCTCCGGCTTCGTCTTAGTTTTTTTTATGCAAATGCTGAAATGGAAATGGAGAAAAGCCGCAAATCGCGATCAAGGCGATCGGGGTGAACAATCGTATTACCTTTGGTTGACAGTCATTAAATAAAGAAAAAAAAATACACGAAGAGCCGCTCCTATCTTCATGTGGGTCCCTGACGCCACGATTCACGGTGGAGTGGGCCCTTTTTCAAGACTTCAACTATTGCCCCCAAAAAGCTCATTTCCATAACACTCTGCATATCCATTTCCTCACTGGACTGAGTAGGTTTCACCTCCCCATCTTTATCTCCATCAAAAAGTACAACCTTGCCCGGTTACCTGTCCGCACACGCATTGGTGCATTCGATAACCCAGCGGTGTCAAATGCGGCGGCTATCGTCTGATTGGAATTCGCTGAGCCGCAAAAAAAGAGAGGGGGGTGGACTAGACTGAGAGAAAGCGAGGGGAGAACGACGTTCTCTTGGAAAATGGGAGCTCATCAAATAACTCGGGTGACTGCTTTGAGTTGAACCTCTTGTTCCGGGGCGATGCGATTCACGGCCAACAAGCGGCAATCATCAATAATCTGTTGGCGCTGAACTCCATTTCGTCCGGCAAGCAGCACCGATTTTTCAATCCCCCCCCTTCCCTTGGCCGCGTTAACCGACGGCGAATCGACGCAACTCGGACCCCAATTTGTCGGGACGATCGCCTGGTTGCGTCGCGCTGCATGCTCCGTTGGTGCTCGCTGTGACTTCGCGGCCAGCGCGGACACAGACGCTCACACGAGCGACACTTGAAGGGCGCGAAACGGACACGCGAATGGAGCAATCCATTCGCGTTATTAATGGGGGGGGGGGGTATTTCGCGACGCGACGGCGTAATGACATCGCCCATCCGCGGTATGCGAGCGGTGAAAGGCTGTACTTCATAACTCGTACGTACTCAGTCCCTCCCCCACAACCATTTGACGGGGAATACACACAAAAAGACATCGTACAAATTCAATCAGCTTGAAATCAGGGGTTCATGATTTTAAACTGCCCAGCTCCGTGCTCTAGCCTCGTCTCTGTTTATAACCAAAAGCCGAAAGTACAAATTGAGGATTCCTTCTTGGAGTTGAAGCTTGTGAGTGACTTTTTCCCCATCAAAATCGGGGTATCTTTCGTTTTCATTGCCCCGTGCTCAAGAAACAAACGGCTGAAAGGGGTGGGCACTGAGCCTACGGCTGGTTTTAAAACAGTTCTGACGAACTGTCTGTCTTGTTCCGGTAGTGTGTAAAATGCAAGATAATAATGACGAAGAGAGCGACATGTTTATTGTCGATTAGGTTTCATGTCGATGACAGCGCAAGATTCTACTGACGCACTTTTTTGACTCAGGAGATCACATTCTCCTTCCTCATCGCTGGGTCGCAGAAAACCTAGTACAAGAAATACGGCATAAATAACCGATTCGATTCTTTCACTTTGACTAAAAATGTTGGACAAAACGCGTTTGTGAAAAAAAAGGTTTGTCCAACACTTGTTCTGGTTTTATAAAGAATGTTCTGGGTTTGGGAGTCATCTTGAAGAACACAATCCACAAAGATGTGGTTTCATTGACAAAATGTTGTTACCATCAGACGGTATTGAGCACCCGGGCCCCATGAATACTGGCACAGCACAATGAGGAGACGCAGGGTAAATGGTGTGGGTATGTCAATCACAGCAATCAAAATGGCAGTTACTGAGGTAGGTGACCAGTTCTGGTTCATCTACCTCTGTGAGTGGGCAAGGGGGTCTCATCACAGGGCACTCGTTAAAGCCCCTATACAACATTGGTATGATCGAAAAACAGAAATGTTCACATATTTACATGAAACGTATACTGTTTGAAGATGGTTATAGTAAAAACCTCTCGCTGAAATATTTCTGCCTAAAATGTTGTATTTTGGGAGAAATGAGTAAAAGAAATCGTTTTCGTCTCACCGAGATCTAAACTATTTTTCGGAATAGTACGGCGTTGAATGCTGCATTTTCGCGAAACAAAATAATGAAGCGGTTTTCGCGATTTTCTCGAGACTCGGTTGGCGGATTGAGCTGAATTTTTCACTGGTGTGCTATTTCATGCATATTGTTGGATCAGACAACGTATGGATGCTATTCTCTGACCTCGACCATTGTTGTGTAGGGGCTTTAATGACGCGCTTATGGGGTTGCATACCGTAGCGCCCATGCCCCAGACCACAGTCTGTTCAGTTGTATACCCAGGGCTTTCTTGGTCGATTGCTACCTGGGGTATGGGCGGTCCAGGCCTCAAAGTTTGACGGGAGCTGTTCTGGTGTGTCTGGGGTTGGCGGACAGGCGTGGGGGACTGGGCGAGGCCTCAAAAGATTATTTTTTGCGTACCACTAACGCGTCAAGTTAGCCAATTAATTGCAATTGTGCGACTTGAATGAAGACCAACGCGCCAACTCGCCCACTAGTCTACTTGCCCCTTGCCAACTCGCCCACTAGTCTACTTGCCCCTAGCCAACTCGCCCACTAGTCTACTTGCCCCTTGCCAACTTGCCCACTAGTCTACTTGCCCCTTGCGAACTCACCCACTAGTCTACTTGCCTCTTGCCAAATCGCCCACTAGTCTACTTGCCCCTAGACAACTCGCCAACTAGTCTACTTGGCCCTAGCCAACTCGCCCACTAGTCTACTTGGCCCTAGCCAACTCGCCCACTAGTCTACTTGCCCCTTGCCAACTCGCCCACTAGTCCACTTGCCCCTTGCCAACTCGCCCACTAGTCTACTTGCCCCTTGCCAACTCGCTTACTAGTCTACTTGCCCCTTGCCAACTCGCTCACTAGTCAACTTGCCCCTTGCCAACTCGCCCACTAGTCTACTTGCCCCTTGCCAACTCGCCTACTAGTCTACTTGCCCCTTGTCAACTCGCCCACTAGTCTACTTGCCCCTAGCCAACTCGCCCACTGAGTCTACTTGCCCCTAGCCAACTCGCACATTGGTCTACTTGCCCCTTGCCAACTCGCTTACTAGTCTACTTGCCCCTTGCCAACGAGCGGAAATCGCGTTGGTCTCCATTCAAGTCGCCCCATTTCAATTAAGGGGCCAAACTGACGCGTTAGTGGTACGGAAGAAAAAAATCGGGCCCGGGAAAGAGGGAGGGAGGGAGGTAGAGAGCTGGTTGTGAATTACACGCCCATTCGTGGCGATCCCATGTATGTGTAGTCTCCCGGACTAAAGCTCGGGTATAAGATAAGAAAGGATAGCCTTGTTTAAAGCACCTACACAACAATTGGTCCGATCGAAGAAAAAAACCCAGAAATGTTCACAGATTTACATGAAACTTAAACTTATACTATGCCTTTGAGAAAGGTCCTGCTAGGATCGAAACGTCAGGCCCACTAAATTTTAAGAAACTTATGCAGTTTAAAGATGGTTATGGCAGAAACCTCGCACTGAAATATTTCTGCCTAAAATGCTGTATTTTTTCGGCGAAAAGAGTACAAGAAATCGTTTACGTCTCGCCATCAATATAGATCTAAACTATTTTCGAACAATACTGTACGTTGAATGCTCAGTTGGCAGATTGGGCTGAAATGTTCACAGGTGTGCTATTTCACGCATATGTTGGAACTTCTTAAATATTTCCCAAAAAGTGTACCGGTAATTAACGCCCCTACATAAAATTGGTCGAGGTCAGAGAATATCATCCATACGTTGTATGATCCAACATATGCATGAAATAGCACGCCTGTGAACATTTCAGCTCAATCCGCCATCCGAGTCCCGAGAAATTCGTGAAAACCGCTTCATTTGTTTCGCGAAAATGCAGCATTCAACGCCGTACTGTTCCGAAAAAATAGTTTAGATCTCGGTGAGACGTTAACAATTTCTTTACACTTTTTCCCAAAATACAACATTTTAGGCAGAAATGTTTCAGTGCGAGGTTTCTACTATAATCATCTTCAAACTGTATAAGTTTCATGTAAATCTGTGAACATTTCTGCTTTTCGATTTTACCAATGTTGTGTAGGGGCTTTAATGCAAGAGCGTCAACTGGTTCTGAAAAAAGGGAAACCATTCGCGAGAGAACTTAGTGACAGGTCGCCCGTGCCCCGCCTGTGAATGAAATTATTTCCTGTTTATGATTTATATACCTCTCAGAGCGTAAGATGTAATTCTTTACCCATATGCAACCGTCCCGTGTGGACGATACACATTTCCGTAACAGTCACGATAAGCTCGGTACAACAGCCGACGTGAATTGCCGAGATCCGTGTCGCCCGCCGGCGACCGGGTAAACGCGGTGGCGGCGGCGTCGGGTGATTTCCGTTTTAGTCTGTGAGCAATCGCGGAGTGTAACCGATACGCGCGTCAATCGGACGGACCTCTCTGCGTCTGATCCGACTCTCCGGTATAGCAACGCATCATCTCATCACGGCAGGCTGCCGAGATGTGACAAGTCTGATCCCGCACCTACCAAAAATGCGACTGCACTTCCTGGGAGCGTAATTGGTAAGTTCTCAGTGCGGCCGAGGTGGGTGAATTGGCCAGCTGTTCACATGTCCACATCCACACCACAGTGCACTTTTTTTTTTTTGGTAAAAGCGGTGCGCGGCTTTGCGACGCGGTATTTTGCCAATCGACTTCAAGAAAACCAACATTGGTGTCAGCATTACCTCCCAACTCTGTACGACCCTGTAGAAGGGAAATCACATCAGAGATACGGGGATTCAAATTATAAAAAAGAAGAAGTACTCACCGTTTGCTCCTGTCCCTGTTTAGAATATCGCACACCGCTCTTGAGAGGAAAACAATCGTCCAATGGGGTCCTGTCAAAAAGATGATCTTGTCTCCGTCACTAGGGGATGCGAATCACTCCGCGGCCGGCTGAGCGCGTCGGGTGTGAAGGCAACATTCCTCTGTGAAGGCACCGACGAGTTTGTTTTCCCCGCTGCTAAACTATCCCGCACGGTTAATTCCCGCTCCGTTAGAGACCGATCCGACGTCCGTGGCTGAGGCCGGCTGAGCGAGGGGTGGCGCGCTCTATTTATACGGCCTGGCTGGCTGGCCGGCTGGCTGGCTGGCTGCGATGGGCGTACACGATGTCACTGCCTTCCTCCGCTACCCCACAGGCAGCGTACAACGGGCTGCGTGGAATCAATGCTCCCCATTGGTTAAAGAAAGGGTACAGGCGCGCACTACAGCAGTGACACGACGCACACCGCGCTGCGTAGAATTCTATTCCGACGATGACTTTTGTTTTTGTACATCCCTCTCTCCGTTCATCAGAATTCATTTTGACCGACGTTTTCGCCCCGAAGGGCAGACGCCCATCTTCGTTACATGAAATGGAGGAATGTGACCGCTTCATTATTATTCCTCGTTCGGCTAGTCGGCGGGGAAAGATAGGGACGAAATCAATTAAGGAGTGTACGGGGAGGGGAGGATTGATCTTAATTGACGGCACAGATCGATCGGAGAGGACACGATTTAAGAAGAGGTGAAAACGATCAGATTGTATAATCCGGGGCGATTCGTCATTATCCGGGAGTTCGCTCGGGTAACGGACTGAAGTTATCAATACAGTCTTTCGCTTTCTTACCACAACCCCCTACCACAAGGCGCACCGATGGTCGCGGATATGGGCAAGTGGGACAACGCCACCAAGCGGTCGATTGGTAAACTGCCTTTGAGCGTGGCGTGTGGGCGGGGGGGGGGGGGCTGAGCTCGGGGTTGCGAGCATTGTGGATGGGATTGGGGTTGGGGATGAGGATAGAGTTGGGGATGGGGTTTGGATTGGGGTTGGGGTTGGGGTTGGGGTTGGGTTTGGGTTTGGGTTTGGGGTTGGGGTTGGGGTTGGGTTTGGGTTTGGGTTTGGGTTTGGGGTTGGGGTTGGGGTTGGGTTTGGGGTTGGGGTTGGGTTTGGCGTTGGGGTTGGGGTTGGGGATGGGGTTGGGGTTGGGTTTGGGGTTGGGTTTGGGGTTGGGTTTGGGGTTGGGGTTGGGTTTGGGTTTGGGTTTGGGTTTGGGTTTGGGTTTGGGTGTGGGTTTGGGGTTGGGGTTGGGTTTGGCGTTGGGGTTGGGGTTGGGGATGGGGTTGGGTTTGGGGTTGGGGATGGGGTTGGGGTTGGGGTTGGGGTTGGGGTTGGGTTGGGGTCGGGGTTGGGGTTGGGGTTGGGTTGGGGTTGGGGTTGGGGTTGGGGTTGGGGTTGGGAATGGGGTTGGGGTTGGGGTTGGGGTTGGGGATGGGGATGGGGTTGGGGTTGGGGTTGGGGTTTGGGTTGGGGTTTGGGTTGGCGTTGGGGTTAGGGCTGGGGTTAGAGTTGGGGCTGGGGTTGGGGATGGGGTTGGGGTTGGGGTTGGGGTTGGGGTTGGGGTTGGGGTTGGGGTTGGGGTTAGGGTTGGGGTAAGAGTTGGGGTTTGGGTTTGGGTTGGGGTTGGGGATGGGGTTGGGAATGGGGTTGGAGTTGGGGTTGGGGTTGGGGTTGGGGTTGGGGTTGGGGTTGGGATTGGGGTTGGGGTTGGGGTTGTGGTTGGGGTTGGGGTTGGGGTTGGGGTTGGGAATGGGGTTGGGGTTGGGGTTGGGGTTGGGATGGGGTTGGGGTTGGGGTTTGGGTTTGGGTTGGGGTTGGGGTTAGGGCTGGGGTTAGAGTTGGGGTTGGGGTTGGGGTTGGGGGTGGGGTTGGGGTTGGAGATGGGGTTGGGGTTGGGGTTACAAATACTTTTATAGGTCATAAGTTGTGCGGTAACTATGGACAAGAGAAAGTGATAAATATAGTCTGAGATTTTTGCCGTTTGACTTGAGCATCCACTTATCCACAGATAGGTCAAAGTGTGAGTATCGATATAGTTCTGGTTGTACAGTATTTTTAGTCTGGGTGTTGTGGACCATACTGGTGGTCGTAGGGGCTATGTCCTGACTTAGTTCCATGTAATGCTGTGATTCAAGGTGCCGGTATTCAACTTTGAGATCGGATAGGTTGATTATGCAAATGCCTCTCCCTTTGTCACAATATTTCGGGGTTGTTTTTGAGGTCGTGGAGAGCGTAGGTTTCTAACCTGGACATTATTCAGTTTCCGATTTCTCAGACGAATAAGGGCTAGTTCGGCTTTCGTGGCTTCCAAATAGTTGTTGAGCGTATTGCTCGGTGTGGCTTTTGGATGCCAGTTAGATGGGATTTGAACGGGTGGTTCAGAGTATAGGTTTGCGGTGCATAAGATGTGCGGTTCTCATTCGTTTTTCGAACGTGGTTTTGTCACTCAATACAGTTGTTCATTTACTGGTAGGTTTAGACGGAGTTGGACCTTTAGACATTTTCCTAATGCAATTTTCTCAGTTGGAGAAAGGGCTACATCGGATAGGTTGGTTATTGTATTTGTCACTGTTCTCCGCTAAAGCAGTCAGAAGACTGGTTGGTAGTGCTCTGGGATTGGACCTGTGGCGTGAGGGAATGCTTTTGTGGCCGAGTATTGTGACTTCTTACAAGATGTGTGCAATCTGCGTTTTGCCATGTTTGGGTTTTGTTGAGAAAATGCTTCCTTATTTGGGAGGATATATTGTAATTTGGGTTGGTTAGGGTGACAATGTTGCAAATCTACTTTTTCTTGAAGAATATTAAAGATCCTGAAATAGTTGGTTTTGGTCACTGGCGCTTCTTCAGTTGTCCTTCTTTTCTCTTCACTCCCCTGGGCCGTTCGGTTCGCAAAGGAGTTGAGCCGACCTATATAGGCTCTTTGTATCGGCTATCGAGTTGGCCTTGTACGCCTCAGTGATCCGTCGGTTCCTCCCCGGCTAGATTTCGGGAGATGTCGGCCGACCTTATTGTTTGTGGCTTCCCACTCCACTTCAGACAAGAAGCCGTGTAAGAGAAGACTCCCAGCCAGTAATATATAAGCATTTAAACACCACATAACATCAGAGGGGACTTAAGTGCCAACGATAGAAAGAATCCTGCTAGTGAAATTATTAACGGTAAAACGGTTTTTTAGTGAAGTGGAGTCAACTGGTGGTCTTTTATTTGTTTATTTTTTTTCCTCGAACATTTCGAAGTCCCGGCGTTTCTGATTATTTCAGCGTGACCTGTCCCAAATGCAGGCAGTGACTTAAGAAAAAGATACTGTCGGAATGAAGACGTCAACATTCCCTCGACAGTTTCGTTGTTCTCGACTTCTCGCCTTCAAGTCGGAACGTCCTACCTGCCTTTGTACAGATTCGAGATTACCACAAGACCTCAACCAACAGAAAAGTGGGAGTCGCGGGTTGATTTGAAATTGAATTGAACGATAGTGAACGGGTGTTTGTATGAATTGAATTGCATTCAACGAGTGAATGAACTGAATTGAATGAGACTTGAATTTATTGATTGATATAATTAATAAATTGCATCTAATATTTAATCGCTTGGTTTTTAATGAGCTGTCCATACACAAATGCAATTGACTTTTAAGTGATTGATAAAGTATTTTGAATTGAATTGAATTAATTCAACACCTAAGTTATAATGATGCATACAGTTAACGATACGCAGATTGTTGTGCAATAATATGCGTATCCACTAAGTGTATGCATCATTTCCATGGCTCGGCAATCTTTTTTTTTATCAGGCTGGATCAAAGTATATGTGACCCGGCACAGCGACATGAGGATTAGGCCTATCCCACCAAAACAATTTTCGAGTAAACAACACCTGCAGTCAAAGTATCTTCTCAATTCGATAAAAAAAATCACTTTTTTGTGTATTTTCGGAAGGTTAATAATTGGAGGATATTATGTATAAAGGATTTTTCCGAAATCCGTCTCTAAATGTTGAAAAAAACCCCGAGGATTAGTCGGGGGAGTGTTTGTGTACTGTTTTCATGAAAATGTAAAGTTCCTGCCTTTTTGAATGGCCGCTTTCGAGGAGTGCTGGTGCTGCTATATTGTGTCTGGTACCAAATGAACGAGCGAAGTCCCCTTGTACTATTTACAACAAAGTTCCCACGGAAATAAATGTGATACCAGTTGAGAGCTAATGGTATACTCTTTCACATCATTAGAAAATCTCAAAATCTCAAATGTGGGGGTTATTCCTCATTATGCTGTGCCGGGTCACATATCGACAATGCATTCCCTGACGTCGAGCAGAGCACATACGGTTGGAAATGTTGATCTGTACTACGGCTCTATTCTAAGCCGCACCATTTCTCGAAAGAGATGATTACTAGCCTCGGTTAATTGATCAAAATATCAATGGGTAAATGTACGGTAGTTATTGGCCATGAAACTGCTGCACTGTGTCGGCCATGCCAACATCAGTTCTAAACGCCGAGCATGTCTGTTAAGGAAAGACCAAGAGCGGGGCCAGCGATTTTGTCCAGCAACCGATTTGTTTTCTCATCCGTATCTTATATCCTCCAATAACCGGTTTTCGACGATATAAGGACTTTTCTTCAAACTGAACAATGTGGACGAAAGTATCACACTAAAAGAGGTCTCAGTCACTTTGTCCACACCACAGACTATTAGAATAATCATAGAGAAGGTTGATCAAGCCTGTCACTTCCGTAAGATTACCCGGTTTTGTTGACGTCCGCGGCGCACCGCGCAGAAAGCATCGTCACCTATTTTCGTCGGTGTCCCAGTGCAGCCAAACGCAAAATAAATTCTTAAAATAACTCAAAATGCTGTGTGGCACTGTAAAATTCTTCCCTGTATGTTTTTTTTGTGTTCATCTTTGTTTTTGTTTTCGACACTGCTTCTAACACTTTCCTCAAATCATTCATAATTTATGCTTAAAACGTAATGGTCTTGTTGATGTCTTCTTTTGTGACGTTTAAAAAAAACCTCCACAATCCTCTTTCTCGCTGCTCCTTCAGTTATGACCTTTCCCAATGTCACTCCAGAGACACATTTCCTCCTTGGTACTTTCTCTAGCTGCCCTTTTATTTTTTTTAATTTTTTTTTAAAGCCTTTTGGGCCATGTTACTTTTTGTCTTTGAATCATAATAAAAAAAATATTTTAAAAATTATATAAGCGAGACGCTCTATAGGAGCCTCCATAGTTTTTACCCAGAACGGACTGCCTCAAGTTGCGTGATATATATTTTTTCTACGGATGTTGGGGTTTATTATGGTACACTCAGATTTTTTTTAGGACCAACAATAAAGAAAACTGGAGCTTCGAAGAACTGCCAATTTTGTACCTCGGAAAATAGACCCCAAAAGAGCAACTTTTTGAATAACACGAGTTTGGCCTACTGGAAAAGCCTTAAATTTCCACATTTTCGGTGACGGACAAGAGCAGGAAACCAACTGTAAGATACGAAGTCTGAGATTGTTATACGGAGTTGTTTTCATAGTGCGATGTGAGTTAGAAGGCTAAGCGTCGAAAACGTGTAGCGTCGAAAACAGGGGTTTCCACGATACATTTCGTTCTCGTTTGCAAAGCAATCAAAACTGTATGAATTTGTATCAATTCTTTATGAAGGAAAGTGTGGCATGGCCACTTAGTTGTTGGTTGTTTTTTGATAGCCTTACAGTATACATGTACATAAGTTAAATGCCCCACTGGATTTTGATTTGCTTATACATGTAGTAAACCCCCACCCCCCACTGGTAAAGCAATGTTTTTATTATGTGCATGTAATTAAACACCCTTGATCTCCAGCCCCAGCCCTGTGTATGATTGTTTCCTGCTCAACTTAGCTAGAGTCACTTTGCAGACCGGCAGTGGAGTGAACAACACGCAAAACTCCAACTCAGTCAAGTTACTGCCCTTTCGTTTTGGTCTGATCCACGCTCGATCAATAGTTTTTGTTGTTGCAAGTGAGTTCCCCAAACTCTTTAGTATTTTTTGGTTCTCCGATTAGGTATACCGTGCTCATTTTTCAGGCTATACAAAGGCGTTCGGATAAGCATTGCCTACCGACCTGGGCGCCATGGAGTGAAATCGTTCCAATCTGCATTTGTATTTGTAGGCAAGATTAAGGATTAGGCCAACGACTTAACGCAACCCTTTTTTTTGGCGGGCCCCATTTCGCCCGAACGTTTTTCCAGTGTGCACGGTATCCCCCTGACCCGCACTTTCAGTCGTGACCGTACTCTCAATCTCATCCTTAATCCCTGACATCTTCCCCGACGCGTTCGCTAACTTCCTTGGTGTTAATGGATTTAATTAGCTTTGGTAAGGCGGAAGGATACGCCAGGCTTTCTCACACCCTAAAAAAACCCCGCTGCGACATCGGTGTACACAGTTGGGGAGTTTTTTTGCAGCGTAACGGATGTACGTGGCGCGAAATCGCTCTAACATCAGGCGGGGTAATCCGAAGCATACGTCCCCTCGATTCCCGTGGTCCCTTGCTCCTTGAGTGCACAGGACCAGAACTTCGCTCTGGCGCAGATGTAATCCAGTTCCCCCAATGGATAGCGTCCTTCGGAGAGGGAGATAAAGCATCCCGGTATCGGATATCCGAGCAACGGAGCAGGCGGTGCTCATTGCACTTCAAGTATACGGCAAACACTTATAGTTAAATAAATACGACTCAAGGCTTTGCAAGGTGGGTGAAACAATATAGGAGGGTTTGCACCAAGTATTAGGTCTCTTAAAGAAGAGGTGTGGTTCTGAAAAAAAGTGGTAACTCGACGTTCCGGCCAGTATGCTCTGGCCGTCATCAGGAGAATGCCTTGGACTCGGTGGTGGATCAGCTTAGAATTATGCCGGTGGTCGCTGAGGCGGGAAGGCGGGAAAGAGGATAATCCTCTGGGGAGGATAATCCTAAGAGGGGCTAGGTGGGGGGAGGGGGGCGAACGTGTGGGTGCTCATTGGGGTGTGATGGATGGCGGTGGGGAGGCCGTGGATATAGGTGATCCATAAGTCGGCTGAGGAGGGGGGGGGGGCTTAGACTGTCTTGTTTGGGTATTGTTTGGGTGACCTTGGATATAGAGGATCAGTTGGTCGGGATGTGAGGGAGCCAGTTTCCGATTTCTCAGACGAATAAGGGCTAGTTCGGCTCTCGTGGCTTCCAAATAGTTGTTGAGCGTATTGCTCGGTGTGGCTTTTGGATGCCAGTTAGATGGGGTTTTGAACGGGTGGTTCAGAGTATAGGTTCTGGTGCATAAGATGTGCGGTTCTCATTCGTTTTCCGAACGTGGTTATGTCACTATATACAGTTGCTCAGACTGGTAGGTTTAGGCGGAGTTGAACCTTTAGACATTTTCCTAATGCAATTTTCTCAGTTGGAGAAAGGGTTACATCGGATAGGTTGGTTATGTATTTGTCACTGTTCTCCGCTAAAGTAGTCAGTAGACTGGTTGGTAATGCTCTGGGATTGGACCTGGGCGTGAGGGGATGCTTTTGTGGCCGATTTCTTGGGGGTACGGTGTCGTGCTTGCGGGTTTCGATGGCCTCTCAGATCCGTCTGGAATGCCACTGCTGTATTGGGACGATTATAATAGTCGAATTGCATTCTCACCGGTGTAGCAGTCTGATCCGGGTCCCGTGCTCAGATGAGACCGTTACCATATATGGATAAAAACGTCATGCGCAGTGCGCATGGTAGTTGTACATTTTGAAGGCCGTGCTGAGTCGATACGGCCATTGGCAATGCAGCGCTTTCAGACACGTTCGTTGACCCGTAGTTATTTACCAACTCGCACATTACGGAACCTAGTACCTAGGCCTGGAGTTTTACATTGTGGAAGAAATGCTACAGTTGTTCCCCGTAATAAGGGTGTATCGACTGACTTCATACAATCAAAAGCAAACTGTGCTCGTTCGCGGAAAATCATAAACAACGTTCAATTGAAGGGCTCCCTTCACGTGCTTGGTTCACTGACTCATCTGAGCACGCTGAGCAGCTGAGAACGTTGCTGCAACGTGCTGAGGTGAGCCAGTGACGTCACGGCTCAACTCAGCACGGGGGCCCGTCTGAGATCGTTACACCGGCACCAAACCAGCACGGATTCACCCGCATGCCCCAGACCGGTTCGGTGGTCAAGTGGTTGAGACATGCGCACAAGAAAGATGACGTAACGGGTTCGAATTCCGCCCGCTCAAAATGCGGGTGTTTTTTTTCTTTACAAGCTTGTACACGGGCAAAGCACGGAACACACGATGCCGTTATTGAACAATAATATGCCGAGCATTATTGTTTAGGGCAAAGCGTCACTGAACTGCCGTGACGCAGGATTAGAAACGAAGAACGCATTATTGTCATTATTGTCGCAATGACAAAGTACCCCGACTCGAGTGGCCGCGCCAAATCATTCACTTTCAGATGTAGAAGGACTTTGAACCGTAGCGACGATGCCCGTTTTTAGCAGGGAGAAGCTGTGAATGAAATGTCTTTAGAGTATTTAACCACATCCACTGCAGGAGTCTCCTGGGGAAAACTTTTTTGGGCGATTACTTACTCCATGATCCACTGTTCTCGTTGATCTTTCCCCTTAAGCTTTCACCTTTACCCATCCCTAGCTCCCAACCACCTTCCCTCTCCCTTCCATCTCACCCTAGTCTATTTACCGGCTTTCCTCTTTGTCCTTTCTCAGTCTTTCATTTCCTACTGCCTCCCCTCTCACTCCTGTCTATTGTTGCCCTGTCATGCCCATTCTACCTTTGAACAAAAAGGCCAGCTATAAAAGCACTCAAACGCCAGGCCTTATAGGCCCACATTAAAAAAGAAGAAGAATGCAGTGACAATTAGAATTCTGCAGATAGAAATGATAGGGCTTACCTTACAACCTTCAGATGGCAGCTGTTGAAACCCCTCCTTCCCCGCTTCATCAATCCGAAGAGCCTCGTTCGACCGTTTCTGGCTCCAAGGCTACCCATTAAGCTCCAAAGCTACCAAGTTGTGCCTCGCACTGGAAATAAAGATTGTGACACCTGGTGAACGATGAAGCTTCAAGGGTTTTTAATTGGCTCAAACCAACAACATCTCCGTTGAGACCGAAGCCACGAACCTCGATACCTGATACTGTCGCGGTCCGGGAGTGGAAGACTCCAGCCCTTGGAGGGTTGTGCACTCCTCCTCGATGTGGGTGTGTACCCTCCGAATGAAGACACCGCAGACACCTGATTTGGAGTTAGACCGGTTTTAATTCTCCCATATCTTGTTCCCTTTAATACAAAGAGCATTACAAAAACTTCTAATTCTACATCCCAATATAAAATAAAAACAATCACAATTACAAACATTTATAATGCGCCGGTGTCTACCTCTAGAGACGCTCATGTCGCAGTACAGAAAATCCATAAAGAAGAGAATTACGAACAGTTATAGCAACTAACAAAGAAGTATGATCTCAAGGCAGCTTTGAACTCACAGATTGAATCGACAGAACGAATATTGAGCAATAGTGCATTCCAGAGATGGGGCCAGCAATAGGAAAAGATCGATCACCCCATGAATTATGAGCATGAGCATTAATTGGATACATTTTTGTCAACCAGGTAAATTAAACAGAAAAGTTATTACTCTTACCCAAAGATTAGGGGATTCAAGGCTGCGCTATACCCCTCTCTCTCTCTCACCAACCGGTCAACGACCGACACACGCCGTCTTTCCATCCCGTCCAGCTCACGGGAAACCATCACACCAGAAACAAGAACCCACGTCCGCGTCATCACAGACAGGGAGAGACCAAGGGAGAGCACACGAGAGAACTCTCGAGAAAGCGCGTGCTTTTGCGCAAGCGCGATGTGATAGGGACAGCGTTGCCATGATCGCCCAACAATGGACTTTTCCATACCCCCACATTACCATTAAAGGGTTTGTAGGAGAAATGGAAGCAAATCGTTCCATGGTTTTTCTCTCAAAGTAATATTTTTTTGAAAACGAATTTACTTTTAAGAATTTATTTTGAATGAACAACAAGACTGCATGTCTTTGAGTTGGGAAAACAAATAACATTACACTTTTGTTCCTCCTTGCCATCTTAGATTGGATTGTCCTTACTCTGCTTGTCCTTGGATTGTCCTTACTCTGTTTTCTCCTTCCCTCTTACCCTCCTGTCCAATCTCTTCCCCTCAACCCCAGTCCTTGCCCCATCTCTTCCCCTTCTCATCCTGACCTATCACATCTCTGATACATCTCTGATACATGTGCATAATTTTCTCCTTGTTTGGCATTTATTCATCAATTTATTTCCCATCTTTAATTTCCATGATATAGACTGTATGTACTTTCTCACCCTGTTTGTACTTCTTGTTTGTTTTCAATGGCCGAATAAATAATAATAATAATAATATAACAAAACCTTATTTTTGTATGGCCGCCATACTCACGAAATTCGTTGAGAGCGAGAAGAACCGCATGGTACGGTCGACTGATTTTGTCGCGTATCAATTTGGATTCGTGAATATTACGAAGTCATCTCAAACACAGCGAGGCACAAATATAAATAACAGACAAAAGGAACACATGGGAAATGAGGATTGGAATCAAGGTTTACGGAAAAGAAACGATGTATGTTTAATATTCTGCATCCAAAATTAATTAACGCTCATTGCACTCAGTGTTTATCACGTTGAGCAGGGAAAACCTCATTGAATTACATTCTCATCGATGAAAACATCATGTTATCTCTATAACGCTCCTTATAGCCCCTACACAATGAATAACATTCATACGTTGTCTGATCCAACATATGCATGAAATAGCACACCTGTGAAAAATTCAGCTTAATCCGCCAACCGAGTCTCGAGAAAATCGTGAAAACCGCTTCATTTTTTCCGCGAAAATGCAGCATTCAACGCCGTACTGTTCCGAAAAATAGTTTCTCGGTGAGACGTAAACGATTTCTTGTACTCTTTTGTGAAAAAATGCAGCAATTTAGACAGAAATATTTCAGTGCGAGGTTTCTACTATAACCATCTTCAAACTGTATAAGTTTCATGTAAATCTGTGAACATTTCTGTTTTTCGATCTTACCAATGTTGTGTAGGGGCTTTAACCAACATAGCTATTGGTTAATAGATAGAGTGTGGCCAGGAATTAATTAATCAATTGAATTCACAACACGACCTCGAACAGCTCGGCGGTCAAGTGGTTAAGACGTCTGCGCCACAAAGCAGGAGTCGCTGGTTCGATTCCCGCCCGAGCTGCCTGAAATATTTTTATCAGGCATCGGGCAAAGCACTGAGCATTCAGTGTTTATCACGTCGAACAGGGCAAAACCAAATTGAAGAATCAATCAATGGGAAAACCACTTGAAAACTAATTCCAAAAACAGGCATGGGATGTAAAAGGGATGGTATCCAAACTGGACAACATAGCTGACGTCCACATGTACGGTCGCTGTATGCTCATGTACATGTACGGTCGTTGTATGCACATGTACATGTACGGTCGTTGTATGCACGTGTACATGTACGGTCGTTGTATGCACATGTACATGTACGGTCGTTGTATGCACATGTACATGTACGGTCGTTGTAAGCACATGTACATGTACGGTCGTTGTATGCACATGTACATGTACGGTCGTTGTATGCACATGTACATGTACTTGTGTACACTTACATGTACATGTAAGCTAAACAGTGGTCGTGAATATTCATGCAGGAAATCCTGGAAACCCGCGCATTTGATTGTTTAATTTTGTGTATTGAAGGGACAAAAAACACGGGCCGCAGTATGGCCGGACAACTCAGCACTGCAATGAATTGTACTAAATTTGATCGCTGTGCGCAGGCAGGGCGTGACGTAATACTACCTTATTTGGTCACCCGGACAGCTGAGACCGCGATACCTGTACCTGCGGGTAAGCTGCTTGACCGCGTCTGACCCATCCCTTCGCCTTCCCTCCCCTCCCCTCATCTTCATTTCCCTCCCCTCCCCTTCCCTCAAAGTCATTACCTCCGATTATCGTTCGTGCTCAAAAAGATATTAAAAATATGTCATCAAAAGGTTATTCGTGTTCACCAAAGAATTCCTGAATGTCAAGCAATAAATGTTCTTTTCCCCCAGAAACACGCATGCTTGCAAAATAGTTTCAGAGTGAGGAGAGAAAGGAGAGAGGAGACTGGGAGAGGAGAGAGAGATGGAGAAGGGAGATGAGGGAGAGGAGCGAGAGAAAAAGGAGAGAGAGAGAGAGAAGGCGACAGAGAGAGAGGGGAGAGAGGAGAGAGAGAGAGGAGGAAGAGGAGAGATATGAGAGAGATAGGAGAGGAGAGAGAGAAGAGAGAGGAGAGAGGAGAGAGGAGAGAGGAGAGAAAGGAGAGAGAGGGGAGATAGGGGAGATAGAGAGAGGAGGAAGAGGAGAGAGATGAGAGAGGAGGAGAGGAGAGAGAGGAGAGAGAGGACAGAAGAGAGAGGGAAGAGAGGACAGAGAGATGAGAAGAATAGAGAGAGGAGAGAGAGGAGAGAGAGGAGATGAGAGAGAGGAGAGAGGTCAGAGAGAGGAGAAGAAGAGAGAGATGAGAGACAGGAGAGAGGAGAGGAGAGAGAGGAGAAAGGACAGAAGAGATAGAGAGAGGAGAGAGAGGACATAGAGAGAGGAGAAATACGAGGGAGATGAGAGAGGACAGAGTAGAGAGAGGAGACAGAGGACAGAGAGGATGCAGAGGGGAGAGAGGGAAGGAAGGCGAGAAAGTAAAAAGATGGGAGGGTGGGGAGAGAGGGAAGAGAGAGGAAGAGAGGGGGAAAAAGAGGAGAGGGAAGAGAGGCTGAGAGAGACACACACAAGAAGCCGAAATATAATGTACACGGGGGTTTCGCGAAAAAGGGCGTCGGGCAAGTCAATTGCAGTTTCCACTTGAATACAATTGGCCCGCCGCGCTGAAATTGAAACTTATTATGCCTGCATGGTGTTTTTTAACTCGATCACTTGTGGGCAGGACGCACACGCTGTAAAGCAATTAGACGGGAATGCATAGACGGCAGAGACCCAAACCTAGATTCCAAATGCATCCGCGAGTTAATTGAGGAAAAGTAATTGGATATCGCGTTGAAGTGAGGGCAAATGTATGCCACGGTCACTGAATTCGAGATGGTTCGTCCGGTGTCTGGGGAGAAGGGAATCGCGGCAAAGAACTGCCATTGCTTTGGTTTTGAGCAGCCGGAACAGCAGCTATTGTCTTCGTTGGGATCTCCTGTCTTTCTCAAAAACATTCCTTCCACCAATTGAAAGCACTTTGGTAGTTTCTTGAATCCGATCAACTCCAGACTTCACACGCTCTGACAATCACTCAAGGATGACCCTAATATAAACTTGTCATGATGACGTCATCTATTGTTTTACATATAATTTTTTTCTTTCTTACCTCACTTTGTACACAGCTTTCAATGCTCCATTTGTGTCACTAAGTGTTGGTCTATCTTCATCAGAGTTACACCAAGAATTTACCCCAATGTCAACATGGTACCAAAAAAAGGATATTTTATTTTCCCCATTACCTTTGTACACAGTTTCGATATGAAGTTCGGCCCACTGACTGTATACAGTTTCAAGACACGATTCCTGTTACTTAGACAACTTCATTCGTCATCAGACTGCCACTCATCAGCAAAGACATTTAAAGAAACATGAACGCAATGCAATGACATCATGATGACGTCACCAGATGACGTCATCATGAATGATCAACACTCTGAAACTGTGTTATTAGCGCTTTGTAAATTCAATTAAGTTAAGTTAAGCTACGTTAAGATGACAAATGAAGTGACATTTAAGGTGCATTCTTAAAAGCTCTATATCTTGTATAATTATATGTATAATTATACATATCTGATTAGGACCTTACTGGTACTATGGGGACAAAGAACAAAACCCTGATATCATGATATAATGAATTCATCATGTGACAAGTCACATGACATTAAAGGTACAATTTATAAGATTTATGTATTCTAAGGTAGGTTTTAGAGACTTCATTCATATAATATAGTTATGCAAACCGCCCAAACGAGCCAGCTTCGTTTAAAGCAAATTGGTTAAATATCATAGATATGCCATTGGCATAATTGTATTTGTATTCATAGATTTGAGTTAATCCAAGCATAAGGATTGTCCATGTTTAACCAGAAGGGAAATGAGATTTCCGTATGGTCTTCACGCAGGCGTGGATATCGGCATTTCAGCGTGAAGGTTTCGCGTGCAGATAGGTACCGTGGCCCGTATTTCGCGTGCAGAAAGGTACCGTAGCCCGTATTTCGCGTGCAGATAGATACCGTAGCCTTGAATTTCGCGTGCAGATAGGTACCGTAGCCTTGAATTTCGCGTGCAGATAGGTACCGTAGCCTTGAATTTCGCGTGCTGATAGGTACCGTATCCCGTATTTCGCGTGCAGATAGATACCGTAGCCTGTATTTCGCGTGCAGATAGATACCGTAGCCTTGTATTTCGCGTGCAGATAGGTACCGTAGCCTTGTATTTCGCGTGCAGATAGGTACCGTAGCCTGTATTTCGCGTGCAGATAGATACCGTAGCCTTGTATTTCGCGTGCAGATAGGTACCGTAGCCTTGTATTTCGCGTGCAGATAGGTACCCTAGCCCTGTATTTCGCGTGCAGATATATAGGTACCGTAGCCCGTATTTCGCGTGCAGATAGATACCGTAGCCTGTATTTCGCGTGCAGATAGATACCGTAGCCTTGTATTTCGCGTGCAGATAGGTACCGTAGCCTTGTATTTCGCGTGCAGATAGGTACCGTAGCCTGTATTTCGCGTGCAGATAGATACCGTAGCCTTGTATTTCGCGTGCAGATAGGTACCGTAGCCTGTATTTCGCGTGCAGATAGGTACCGTAGCCTGTATTTCGCGTGCAGATAGGTACCGCATCCCGTGTTTCGCGTGCAGATAGGTACCGTAGCCTGTATTTCGCGTGCAGATAGGTACCGTAGCCTGTATTTCGCGTCCAGATAGGTACCGTAGCCTTGAATTTCGCGTGCCGATAGGTACCGTATAGCCTTGTATTTCGCGTGCAGATAGGTACCCTAGCCCTGTATTTCGCGTGCAGATAGGTACCGGCCGTAGCCTGTATTTCGCGTGCAGATATATAGGTACCGTAGCCTTGTATTTCGCGTGCAGATAGGTACCGTAGCCTGTATTTCGCGTCCAGATAGGTACCGTAGCCTTGTATTTCGCGTGCCGATAGGTACCGTATAGCCTTGTATTTCGCGTGCAGATAGGTACCCTAGCCCTGTATTTCGCGTGCAGATAGGTACCGGCCGTAGCCTGTATTTCGCGTGCAGATAGGTACCGTAGCCTGTATATATATACGGACGTCTGAACGATACGGTTAAGGGCTTGTACTGAAAAATAACGTTCATTTTGACGATATACAGTCGTACCATACATCAATGCTGACCCCCGCTCTGAAAGTTGCCAGTATTACGGCATGACATGATGCTGCAATAACTTCATCATTGCAGGCAGGGTCGAGTTTCAATCGATACCGAGGGGGAAGGTTGGGACAGAGTGGTCAGTATTTCGAGAAGACGGGGGGAGAGGGGACGAGTGGACGAGGGGGAGAAAGGGGAGAGGGGGAGAGAGGGGAGAGGGGAGAGGGGGACAGGGAGAGGGGAGAGGAAAGAGGGAGCGAGGGAAAGGGGAGAGGGGAGAAGGGGAGAGGGGAAGAGAGGGACGGAGGGAGAGGGGAGGGAGAGAGACTGGTAAAAGGGGAGAGAGAGGAAGGGATGGAGATTGGGGAGGGAGATGTGGGGAGGGAGAAATGGAGAGGGAGAGAGGTTGAGAGAGAAAGAGAGAGAGAGGGAGAGAGGGAGAGAGAGAGAGGGGTTGAGAGAGAGAGGGAGAGAGGGAGAGAGAGAGAGAGGGGTTGAGAGAGAGAGGGAGAGGGGGATAGAGAGAGGGGTTGAGAGAGATAGATAGAGAGAGTGGGGTTGAGAGAGATAGAGAGAGAGAGGGGTTGAGAGAGAGAAAGAGAGAGAGGGAGAGACAGAGAGAGAGAGAGGGAGAGGGAGAGAGGGAGAGAGAGAGCAAGTGAAACTTCCGCCGCCTGATAAAGTGTATTTTGGCCCGAGGCAGGAAGGACGGTGTCAGTATCAGCATGGGAGAATAGAAATAAATCAATTAATGCCTTTCTGCAATTAAGGGGAGTATACTTTTCGCGGAGAAAAATGGACGCCCGCTGAGACTATAGATATACCATAACGTGCAAACAAAAAGCTTTCAGGTTGCACAGTGACGGTCTGGCAGGGATGGGTGATGGCGCTTGACCGTCAAGCAGTCGACGATAAACAGAGAATGAAGAGACGGCAACTAGTAATTGGGCCATAAAGGGTGTTTATGACTTGATCATTTTACGGCGACTAAATCGACAGCGAAGCTTCCATGTGGGAGAGGTATTGAGAGAGGGGAGATGATGTTCAGAGAAGGTGGAGAAAGGGGAGAGTTGGAGAGAGGGTGGAGAGAGAGATGATAGAGATATGAGAGAGATGAGAGAGGAGAGAGAGAGGGGAAGGGAGAGAGAAGGGGAGAAGGGGATATAGATCAGAGGTGGAAGGGAGGTGGAGGGAGAGGGAGAGTGGGGGTGGAGGGAGAGAGAGGGGGTGGAGGGAGAGAGAGGGGTAGAAGGAGATAGAGATGAGAGGTGGAGAGGGGGTGGAGGGAGAGAGAGGGGGTGGAGGGAGAGAGAGGGGGAGAAGGAGATAGAGATGAGAGGTGGAGAGGGGGTGGAGAGAGAGAGAGGGGGTGGGAGAGAGAGGGGGTGGAGGGAGAGAGAGGGGGAGAAGTAGATATAGATGAGAGATGGAGAGGGGGTGGAGGGAGAGAGAGGGGGTGGAGGGAGAGAGAGGGGGTGGAGGGAGAGAGAGGGGGAGAAGGAGATAGAGATGAGAGGTGGAGAGGGGGTGGATGGAGGGAGAAGGGGTGGAGGGAGAGAGAGGGGGTGGATGGAGAGAGAGGGGGTGGATGGAGAGAGAGGGGGAGAAGGAGATAGAGATGAGAGGTGGAGAGGGGGTGGAGGGAGAGAGAGGGGGTGGGAGAGAGAGGGGGTGGAGGGAGAGAGAGAGAGGGAGAAGTAGATATAGATGAGAGGTGGAGAGGGGGTGGAGGGAGAGAGAGGGGGTGGAGGGAGAGAGAGGGGGTGGAGGGAGAGAGAGGGGGTGGAGGAGATAGAGATGAGAGGTGGAAAGGGGGTGGAGGGAGAGAGAGAGAAAGGGGTGGAGGAAGAGAGGGGGAAGAAGGGGATATAGAGACGAGAGGTGGAGAGGGAGTAGAGGGAGAGAGAAGGGGTGGTGGGAGAGTGGGGGTGGAGGGAGAGAGAGGGAGAGAAGGAGATAGATATGAGAGGTGGAGAGGGGAAGGAGGGAGAGAGAGAGAGGGGTGGAGGGAGAGAGAGAGGGAGGAGATAGAGATGAGAGCTGGGGGGGTTGAGGGAGAAAGAGAGGGGTGGAGGGAGAGAGAGAGGGAGAAGGAGATAGAGATGAGAGCTTTGGAGGGGGTTGAGGGAGATGAGAGAGAGAGACAGCGAGAGCTAGACAGAGAGAGAGAGAGAGGGTGATGGGGAAGGTGGGAGGGAGGGTTGTGTCAACTTGGCTTTGCCCGCTGTATCTTTGCCCCCTTCCTGTTTTAACTGATTGCCAGCAATTATGACGAGGACGTTGGGGCAGCGGGGGATCGGGCAGCGGACCTTTAGCGAGAGTCGCTCCCGGGTCCGAGCACCGCCAGTCAATAAAGGACTCTTAAGGTAAATTGCTTTCCCACCTATCGTCTGTGAGTTGGAGGGAGATAACGCCCCGTTTAAACCACTTTTATTTCTCCCTCTGTCTCTCCCCCTATACCACGGAGGCCAACTATCGCACACAGGCACCAGGTACATTCCTGTAATGTCGTCAATACGCGCCGGTAGGGAAAGAAATAGGGTTCCCCCCCCCCCGGCAACTCTCGCGGTCGCGCGCGCAAGATGTCCCGGGCGAAGTTAATTCCGCATCCTGCAAGCACCCACGCGTTTTCCTCAGCTCGGCTGACACGCGATACCGCGGCTTCCGCGGCAGCATACCCGCAAGAGCCGGGCACAGCCTGGCTGGCCGTATCACCTTGTCGAGGCACGCCTCAGGGTACCCGGCCGAGCCAGCTGTCTCTCCTATTATTTGATGTGTGTGCGCGGCAAATAATTGGATACCTCGTCGGCCGCCCCCATGAAAAAATAAATAAAAAAAATAGATAAATAGATAAATAGAAAATAAAACAAACGGCAGAGTCTGCACATGCATGAGCTACACCGTGACCTATTTCATAAACAGGTTTGATCGAGTGCGAGCGAGGCAGTCGCTTCGTAAAGTGACTGTTCTGATCAAATAACACGACATACAGGTGTGTACAACTAACCCAGCCAAGCGACATGCACGTCACACTACCGACACGCATACACACACGCGTATACTTGTGGGATATATCCGTTGTTCTCGTGTACTAACAAAACACTCCCAGAAAAGCCTAATTCAAATCGCTCCCTTTCGAACCAGAATCACTTTCCTAGTCTGAAATTTCCAGCGAACGTCCCTTATATAGAATAGTTCTCTTTGCAACTGATAAACATACCTCGGAAATTCCTCCTTTTTGAGTTAATTCTAAATAATCAGTTTCGTGAAAACCTTATCGGGTACCAATAAAGTACCCCACAAGGAGCGGGCCCATTGTTCTGAGTACCCACCCATTGTTCCGGTACCCCAAAACCCACCTTATGTAAGCCCACCCGTACACACCGACACACTCACGCACAGGTTGAACGGCGGCTTAAAGTTACCCAAGACGGCCTGGTCCCAACCATGCCCCAATTAACACCCTTTAAGAAGATGTCCTTCTTCTATTTTCGTTCCCACCGACCAGATGGGAATCGCATCGTCGAAGCGCCGACCTACAGACGGCGTTTTGGAGCGTAAATGATAGCCTCTTAAATAAAAATGGACCCCGTTCAAGCGTGTCTCCCAGCGGCTCCTTTTTTAGTGTGTAGCCGTTCATATCATAGCGCCTGTACACATGTTGGTTTTCTTATAATTCTTATTGGAATGGGATGGGCCATGCCGAACCCCGCGCGAGATCCATGGCCCTTTTCCAAAACCCGGCTTAGGCTTCGGCTCCGGCTTCGTCTGGGCTCTACACTGAATGGGGATGTTACATCAAAAGATGAAATTAAGAAAAGATTGGCTATAGCTACTGGCCAATTAGCCAAATTGAATAAATTATGGAGTAGCCGTAATATCTTGCTACCAACCAAGTTTAAATTAATGCATTCATTAATAACATCAATAGCATCATACGGATGTGAAGCTTGGACGTATAGTGTTCTCCTGGAAAAGAGAATAGAGGCTTTTGAAATGCGATGCTACAGAAGATTGTTAGGTATAAGTTGGAAAGACCACCGAACAAATGAGTCTGTAAGGAGTGAAATTCGTAAAAAAGTTGGAGAATTTGAGCCACTACTAAAAGTAGCACAGAAGAGGAAGTTGCAATGGTTTGGACATGTAAGCAGAAGACCTGGAACATTGGCGCATGATGTCATGCATGGAATGGTTAATGGAAGTAGGAGAAGAGGCAGACCTAGAGCGAACTGGAGTGGAGATGTTGGAAAATGGACTGCACAAACAGTGGTGGAATGCGTGAGGGCAGCTCAAGATAGAAAGAATTGGAGGAAGACACTCAACACTGTGCCCCAACGGCTTTTAGCTACGGGAGTGACCTAACCGGCTTCGTCTCTGTTATCCAAAAGCTGAAAACACAGGTTATAGTTCTTTGTTGAGGTTGAAGCTTTGGATTCATTTTTTTCAAAACGCAGTCTAACATTCTAAAAACGAAGCCAAAGGTTTTCGTTTTCATGCCTTGTACTTCAAAATGGATGAAAGAACTTGAGACAAAGCCGGAGCCTGAGCCTAAGCCGGGGGTTGGAAAAAGCCCGTGGTGTGGCGAACTCGGATGTCCGCATTACCAAAATAAGGTAGTATGACGTCATCCCACGCCTGTGCTAAAACTGTCATGGCGGCGCCCACAGGCAGTACGCGTGCAGATCGCTTCAGAGAGCATCGCGAGGCGATTTCGAAGCCGGTCAATTGCACAAGATTTTCCCTAACCGGCATTGAAACCACAATTAACCACGCATGGTTTTTCCCGTGGGAGGATAAGGGCCATGCACCAGGACTTTCCACAGCGGGGTTTTTGTGGTGTCCTGTGGTATGTGAGCCTACACCCCTCGGTGGTAAATTGCGGTATATAGTGTGTGTCCTGTGCTGGAGGTGCAAAGCGTTAGTTGGGCAAACAATTCATGGTTTATATATTTCTGAAGCTTGTACTTTTTTTTGCAATGGAGTTTACTTGCCGTATTCTTTGACTTTTTTCCATCAGCTTACTTGTCCCTACATTCCACCAATTAAATAAGTAAGTGTATTCCAAGATCTACATATTTTTTTACAAGAAACCAAATCGATTCGTCATTGTTAATTTTACAATGTTGTACAATCCACCCGTCAGCCGGACACTTTTGCCCGCCGGACTGTTGATACCGTGACGACAAGTACGTGCTTACGTGTCCGTGTGGGTATCCCGGACACCTGAATCCGGCGGACATAATGAGTCCGCCACACCGGCACGGATAATTATCGTCCTCGATATCCCCGAAACCCCCTCCCCTCCCCCCAAAATAAGATATTAAACTTCTATTTGTGTTTCTAAACTCTTTACACTATGAACATCTAAACCGTGAAAATAGGGTGAAAATGTCATTTAGCCGTGAAAGGAAAATTCACCGTGTTTTCACCCCTATTTCATGGCACACAGTTAGCCAAGTCATTTTCAAGGTGTTTTCACCAGTGGTCTCCCAGGCCACATTCCTGGTGGTAAATGGCTAGAAGCAATTATGGCAATCTGGGAGTGACAGTTACCATACAGGACACCATACTGTACCTCTATGGGGGCTGGTGGTCCCTACTGGTAATTGAATAAGCCATCCCTCAAGGCTGGAGCTTGCCACCCTAGATATTCACGGTTTTTCCACGGTCTGTTTAGTGACCTGAAGATGTCTTTATCAGGTCAGAAGCGATTATTTTCAAGGTGAATTCACTATCAAATGCACCGTGAAATCACAGTGACTTTTGAGTTTCACGGCAAAATGACATTTTCACCCCCTTTTTACGGTTTAAATGTTCATAGTGTTAGAGGGTCAAAAGTGTGCTCGATCATTGGGGAAATTAAACGTCATTCTTCCTTTGCTTGGATCAAAACGTCAGGTCTACTAAGGGTCGGTAACGTGTTTTAGTTTGACTTTGTTTGCCCCACTTGAAGTCGAGAGTAGTCGTAGGCTTGCACTCGTGCCGTCGAAGCAGAGGCTAAAAGCCCCGTGTTAACGCATTCCCGTGACATGTCCCTCAGTCTACAGGATACCCGCTGCGCTGCGGGGAAGGCAGGAGAGCTTTGTGCCTGTTGCTTTTGAAATGGGAACCAAGGAAAATGCGGACAAAGGCGCTACCAGAGGCAGCGCCTGAGCCCTAGCACCGTGCTTTTGTGACGGAAGAAAAGGCTCCTCACTGCACTTGGAACTCTGGGATAGCTACGAGGCAAACATCGCGCGTGTCAACACCTCGGCCCATGGTTTCTTTTTTGCAACCCCCCCCAAAAAAAAAAAATACACAAATAAAAAGAACTTCAGGCAAAACTATTCTGTTTAACACTTTAGAAACCCCCCCAAAAAAAAATTTAAAAAAAATCCATGACCTGAACAAGGACCACAATGCAACGCGCGGATGTTTCTGCGCATGCGCGAAATGCATTTGCGGAGAATCTGCGAGGTTTTCTTTTTCAACACCCGTTTAGCATCTCCTTATAATATCGGGAACTCCGACAGTGAAACTGCATCTGCAAATTTGACGCAGGTGCACGTGTATTTGCGTATTCCAATTTTTGCGTTTGCGTATTGCGTTGTTTGCAGTGCCATCAATGCTGGTTTTTTTTTATTTTCGGGGGCGCTGGTAGTTATTGGAAACTGCTGTAGAAGGGGTGGGTCCTATTTGGGAGCTCACAGTCAACGGTTCTTATAGATTTCCTTTTTATGGTTTCGAGTAAGGCCGCTAGAGTCTTAATGAAACAAGAGTATAAAGGGCACAGAAGCGGACTGACTGGATTGCACTCTATTTGTACGAGCGGAACACGGTGCCAAAACGTGCAAATCGTGTGCCATGAAGTGTATAGCGTACCGTAGCATATGACATCAAGTGACAATGGTTTCCACGGTGGAATCACAACGGGGAATGATTGGGATGACACCATTTTGCTCATCTCATAGAGAAGGGCTATGACTGTGAAAGAGCCGGTGACTCAACGTTTCGACTAGTATATATACTCGTTTGGGGCCAGTGTATACTCAGTGTATTGAGCCACCGGCACTTTCCAGACTCCTTCTTGTACGAGATGACTTACTGACTATGGTTATGTTGGACGACGAAAGTGTTTCTACTAAAACTGAATTACCATCGTTGGTACAATACTGTGCGTGCATTCATGGACCAGAAATATGGTAATGTAGAATGCATGAAGTAAATACAAAAACACTGTTGCAAACTGCTCACTGACTAAAACGACCTGCAATATAATTATAGATCTCAAAAGATAAAGGGTCTGACGTTAAGTTATAGACGTCAGGCCCTCTAACATTTGAGATCTAATGCAGAATGCGTGATGTTTCTGTGGAGACCGCCAGTCGATCGCTCAAAAATAAAAAGGGTTTTCCACCCGTTGACACACCAATTTCCGTCATGCGACGCTGTAACTATGGCGTGTCATGATACAGTTGGTTTTTCCCAACAACGTGCGCGACAGATCAATCAACTATAATCATTATATAGCATCTGATTCGTTCGAATGTCCGTGTTGCATTGCACACCGTTTCAACATTCCAAGTTTTCAATTTAAGAGCAAATCGAATGTGACTTGGGCTTCATTAGGACCTCGAGTTTTCTGCTACACGGACTTACACACAAGCCCCTACACAACATTGGTCGAGGTCAAAGAATAGCATCCATACGTTGTCTGATCCAACATATGCATGAAAAAGCACACCTGTGAAAATGTCAGCTCAATCCGCCGACCGAGTCTCGAGAAAATCGTGAAAACCGCTTCATTTGTTTCGCGAAAATGCAGCATTCAACGCCGTATACTCTTCGGAAAAAAAGTTTAGATCTCTGTGAGACGTAAACTATTTCTTTTACTCATTTCTCCCAAAATACAACATTTTAGGCAGAAATATTTCAGTGAGAGGTTTCTACTATAACCATCTTCAAACTGTATAAGTTTCATGTAAATCTGTGGACATTTCTGTTTTTCGACCTTACCAATGTTGTGTAGGGGCTTTAGGTGTGGGGCTTGTCATTAAGCGCTAATCGTCTTTGCCTGGGTGGGGGCGCCAGTAAGAGTCATAATACCAATCAATTGCCGCATATCCTCAGAGGATCACACATGACTTTCATCAGACACAAACACCAATTAGTGGTAAACCCTCCCTCTTTTAATCTCTACACAACATTGGTAAGATCGAAAAACAGAAATGATCTCAGATTTACATGATAATTATACAGTTTGAAGATAGTTATAGTAGAAACCTCTCACTGAAATATTTCTGCCCAAAATGTTGTATTTTTGGAGAAATGAGTAAAAGAAATCGTTTACGTCTCACCGAGATCTAAACTATTTTTGGAACAGTACGGCGTTAAATGCTGCATTTTCGCGAAACAAATGAAGCGGTTTTCACGGTTTTCTCGAGACTCGGTTGGCGGATTGAGCTGAAATTTTCACAGGTGTGCAATTTCATGCATATTTGGGATCAGGCAACGTATGGATGCTATTCTTTGACATCGACCAATGTTGTGTAGGGGCTTTAACTGAGATTGTTGCCAACAAAATAAAGCAACGGATACTGAC
This sequence comes from Luidia sarsii, assembly GCA_949987565.1. Lineage (NCBI taxonomy): Eukaryota > Metazoa > Echinodermata > Asteroidea > Paxillosida > Luidiidae > Luidia > Luidia sarsii. The sequence continues at coordinate 30,010,437 of OX465102.1, forward strand.
TGTGATATCTTTTTCGATATTGCAACATTTCTCCTCGTTTACAAGGCAATGAAACTGTGGGTTTTTTTTCAGTTGTTTTCTGAGGAAGTCTTTCCCAAGGAGGATGTCCATCGACTTGGACGCAACGGAGTTAAAATGGCAGCCAGTATCAATAATTTGATTTGTACAGTGCAATACCCAAGAGTCGGAAGTTTAAGCACCGTGAAAAATGATGGACAGAAATTGCGATTTTGGCCAACATGCCTTGGCTTTGATGAGGCTTGAGCGTTCGCCCGATGGAGTCACAATGTGGAATACTTGGGGTGAACACCGTACGGTGTGGTCTCTTTGGGAAACGGCTATAATGGTTTCGGGTTCGTGTTACTCGATGCTATCTCAACCAAGTCGGTACCAACAAAAATCGATGAAATAACGGTCCACATGGTTCTCTCTCTCTCTCTCTCTCTCTCTCTCTCTCTCGCCATTGAGTTTCGACGCTACACTTCAACTCTTCATTAATGTTGTGGATTGGGTGATTCAGAAAAGTTCTTTCTTTGTGTTGTTCAAATGGGGCGCGTTGGGAGAACAAAAAACCACCGTCTTTTTCCCCCGGTTCATAAACAGGGCCTATGAAAGGGATCCCGATAACACTCTCGTTCGAAAATATTATTCCGGCGAGGTTCGCTCTCAATTTGTGCCGAGGCAGACGGGACTCGATTTTCTTTCCAAACAAGGCCTCCATGCCGTTGTGTGCCTATCAACGCCCACTATATCCAGGAGGAAGTTGGCAAACAGACTTCTCTCTCTTTTCTCTCTCTCAGTCTTTCTCAGTCTCTATGTCTCACTGTCTGTTTCTATCTCACTATCTCTGTCTGTCTCTATCTCTGTATGTCTGTCTCTCCTCTCTCTCTCTCTTTATCCCTCGTCCTCCTCCCCCTCTCTCTCTGTCTCTCTCTGCCTCTCTCCCTCCATCTCTCTCTCCATGTCTCTCTTTCTCCCTCTCTCTCTGTCTCTCTCCCCCTCTCTCTCCATCTCTCTCTCTCCCCCTCTCTCTCCATCTCTCTCTCTCCCCCTCTCTCTCTGTCTCTCTCTCTGTCCATTTCTCTGTCCATCTCTCTCTCCCTCTCTCTCCCTGTCTCTCTCCCCTCTCTATATCTCTCCCCCCTCTCTCTCTCACTCCGACCCCCCCTCCCTCTCTCTCTCTCTCTCTCTCTCCCCCTTTCTCACTCTCTCTCTCTCTCTCCCTCTCTTTCTCTATATCTCTCTCTCTCCCCCTCTCTCACTCTCTCCCCCCCTCTCTCTCTCTCTCGCTCTCTCCCTCTCTCACTCTCTCTCTCTCTCTCTCCCTCTCTCTCTCTCTCTCGCTCTCTCTCTCGCTCTCTCTCCCTCTCTCTCTCTCTCTCTCCCTCTCTCTCTCTCTCTCGCTCTCTCTCTCTCTCTCCCTCTCTCTCTCTCTCTCGCTCTCTCCCTCTCTCACTCTCTCTCTCTCTCTCTCTCTCCCTCTCTTTCTCTATATCTCTCTCTCTCCCCCTCTCTCACTCTCTCCCCCCCCTCTCTCTCTCTCGCTCTCTCCCTCTCTCACTCTCTCTCTCTCTCTCCTTCTCTCTCTCTCTCGCTCTCTCTCTCGCTCTCTCTCCCTCTCTCTCTCTCTCTCTCTCTCTCGCTCTCTCTCTCGCTCTCTCTCCCTCTCTCTCCCCCCCTCTCTCTCTCTCTGTAGGATGGTGTCAATCACGGTTGGTTGTTTCCTTTGGTACCATACTTTGTGTGTGCGGAGGTGGGAGGCGGTGCATCGGTTCACGTAGTGCCAACATTTCCTCGGGGTTTTCGGAAATGAATCAATGGACTCGTGCCCGGCTCTTGGAACAATTCGTCGAAGCTCCTCGGAGGAGGGAAGCACGCCTATTGGCCGAGGAACTGTCCTGTGGATCAGAGTACATCGAGGGGACTAAAGGCATCGCGTGCCCCGCGTTTCACTTTCCTCGCAGAGAAATGAATGGTCCACACAGCGATTCCTGGTATAGTCGTCTCCGAGGGCGTGGCGGGGGGGGGGGAGGGGTTGGCTGGGGGGGGGGGCTAGCTATTATTTGAGGTGTATGAGTGATGGACGCTCTTGGCCGGACTAGTGGCAAACGGGTATCGCATAAGCACGTCAGAATTGGCTTTTTTTTTTAGAGGGGTCGGGGTTTCGATCCCTGAAGGGTCGTATTTCTTTTAAAACTGTTATAGGGTATTTTCAATATTTGTTTATCACGTTAATTTTGTGGTCGTGTTTGTTTTAAAGTGCTTTGAGGTTTTACTTAAGGCGCTATTATATATAGCTATTATTCTGATTATTATTACTATTATTTTGATTATTATTAGGGAGCTTTCTCAAAGGCGGAAGGACCAGTACGAAACAGACTGGAAAGAGATAAAGCAACGCGAAATTAGAAATCAAATCATTCAAACAAACAGTTGGGCATTGACGCAAGTAGATCGGGAAGATGGTAAACGCATCGCATTCCTCGTCCCGTGTAGAGGCTTTCTGCCGCAAAGTGGTAATCTTCGCTAAATTCCACTCTTGAGATCTGTTTCGACTCGGACGCCAGATGTCAACACCGACTGGATTACACCTTGAGCAGCGAGTTGCTGAAACTGACGCTACCGTGCGTGCAATGACGTTCGGTCAGCCTTGTTCCCTGAAGTCTACACTGTAAAAAACGGCGCTCACATCATGCACATGGATGAAGTATGTTGAGGCACATGGTGCACGATACATGCGCACGAGGTGATGCTCACTTTCACTCCATGTGCTTGAGGTACAGTAAATAGGGAGATGTTCTTGTATATACATGAAGCACTTCATGCACCTCATCCGGTTTTTGCTCAAGTGATTACAATGCCCCATGTGCTTGAGGTACAGGAAAATAATAGGGAGATGTTCTTGTACATGAAGCACTTCATGCACCTCATCCGACTTTTGCTCAAGTGACTGCAATGCCACATGTGCTTGAGCTACAGTATTTCACGTGCATGTAGTACAGTAGGTGCCTCAAGTGTTCATGATTCTGGGACAAATATGTGCCATTGCAGAAGTGCATGAGGTGCAGTTCGTTTTACAGATCGTACACAGCGTCCATTGGTCATCCCCGTGCGCTACCGTATGTTGGCCTCACGTAGAGGTCGCTCAATGACAATGCATTTATGCCTATGAGGTCCATAGGCCGTTTACGAAAGGAAGGCTTAGGCTCGGGCTTAGGCTTCGGTCATATTTTTCTTACACGTTATAATATCACAAGCATCTAGAAACAAGCGCTTGGCCCCAGTTTCTTGGTAAATACTTTGTACCTATCAAGCCAACAAACCGTAAAATTCGGAAACAAACCACAACCTTGATTTTCAGGATTTGTCAGACGGAGACGAAGCCTAAGCCCGAGCCTAAGCCTTCATTTCGTAAACGGCCATAGCCTACGCGAGTGCCAATATGGCGGTTTGAATGGGCGTCAGTTAGTACACACATCAAGGATCTTTGAATTTAGTGGGCCTGACGTTTCGATCCTAGCAGGACCTTTCTCAAAGGCAGAGTGACAAGGACAAAACAGATACATGTACATGGAGGAAGGGGGGGAGTGAATAGGACACGGATGAGAAACAAAGGACAAAGAGTGAAGCTGGTAGGGAGAGATCAAAGGGAAGGGCAAGCGGTGGGGTAGGGATTAGTGAGAGGAGGGGGAAAGATCAAAGAGAAGGGCAAGGAGTAGGGTAGGGATTAGTGACAAGAGGGGGAAAGATCAAAGAGAGAAGTGTGAAGGACTGAACACAAAAGAAGGATTATCAGAAAGCTGCATGGTGTTATAGTCATTACCCTCCTGGATGTTGAGACCATGTGGTTGAATAGTCCGAAGACGCTTCATCCACATTTTCTCACGGCTAAGACGGACAGCATTACTACGGTGACCAAGTGATTCAAGGATGTGTGCCAAACGCGGCTACCAACATGGCAGCCACATGCAGCGCGGGTTTAGGAAGCAGCACACACAAACGGACATCGCGGGGGAAATGACGCCAAAACTCACCGGGCCATATCAGACGCGACCTTGCCAATATGGCGGGTTTCAGCGTCGGTTCCTCCTACGAAGCAGATTGATATTTGCCCCCTTCCTCGAAGCCGTTTTGAGGAAATCACGAGTGTGGCAGCATGGCGGTCTGTTACAGTGCCATTGACATCAAGTACTATCTACTATGACGCTAAGTTTTGTTCAGAATTTGTTTGGCGAAGCCGTTTCACGTTCAATTTTTCGTACGTGCGTACGGACGGCATCGTGGGCGTTTCTCTATCGGCTCCACCGCGGTGGGTTACGGTTACATTTAGAACCGCTCTTGAATCCCAACCCCCCCCCCCCACACCTCTTCCGTCGCTGCGGTGGAGATGCACATCCGGCGACATTGAAATGAGGACGTGAAGGACCATTCCGAGGCTGCACCCGACAGGCGGATCCCTCCAATCACGCGTTCAAGTTCGACTCTCGCCCGGGCTCTTCACAGTTCTCACCCCGCCGAGAAAAAAAATGCGCGCGTACACGGAAAGCAAAACAGATCCCGGATGAGGAACATTATATAGGGGGATGCATTGGCACATTGGGGATCATGTGATGCACAAGTAAAATTGGTGTGAGGTATCTTTCAAGTGAGGCATTACATTCAACCCGTCCTTGATACACTCGACTCAAAGAGAAGTTTTTTCGTTCTTTCTTGGGAGGAGTTGTTTGCGCATATTGAGTTACGGCGGCCCTCGCCTTTTTTTTTATCTTTGCAATGTGCAAATGGAAATTGGTCCCTCGAGTGCGCTTGAAATCCATCCATTTCATAATTCAATCAGATCGCTGGGAGTGCAAGAAGCAGACTGACCGTGGGGGATCAGATGAAATGCTTTCTCAAGGATATTCAACAATGCCCACCCAAAACTGTGCATAGCAGGGAGAAAAAAAAGCCCTGATATGTGAACCGGCACAGCATAATGAGGAATAACCCCCACTTTTGTGATTTTGAGGATTTTCTAATGATGTGAAAGAGTATACCATTAGCTTTCAAATGATATCAAAATTATTTCTGCGTGAACTTTGTTGTAAATAGTACAAGGGGACTTCGCTCGTTCGTTTGGTACCAGACACAATATAGCAACACCATTCTAACTCCATTCAAAAAGGCAGGAACTTTACATTTTCATGAAAACAGTACACAAACACTCCCCCGACTAATCCTCGTTTTTTTAACATTTAGAGACGGATTTCGGAAAAATCCTTTGGACATAATATCCTCCAATACATTAACTTTCCGAAAATTTCAAAAATAAAAATGATTTGTTTTTTATCGAATTGAGAAAATACTTTGACTTCATGCGTTGTTTACTCGAAAAGTGTTTTGGTGGGATATTCCTCATGTTACTGTGTCGGGCCACATATACACTGTACAGCATAAATGCTCCCTGAATCCAGATACATAACGATATCACATTAATGCAGATGTTACAATTCTCCAGATGTATAGTGAATGTCGTGACATTCACTCTACGAATTGCGAGGGCTTTAAAGTATACGTTTCTATTCAAGCAGGACACTCCTCAAAAGTCCTGCTGGGATCGAAATGTCAGGTGATCTGTTTTTCTTAAAATCGTTTATCTTTTTGTCATATAAGGTCATTTCGACTCCTGCTATGGTCGAGACGTGAGGCTCTATACGTAGAGGATTGGTTTTTGTCATTAAACTCCTGATGACGGCCAGAGCATACTGGTCGAAACGTCGAGTTACCGCTCAGGTTCTTTTCAGAACCACACCTCTTCCTTTAAGATACCTTATACATGGTGTCACCGCAAACCTTCCTATATTGATTCACCCACCATGCAAAGCCTTAAGTCTTATTTATTAAACTCAGTAATCTCTTTAGAATGACTTTGTGTACATAATAATAAGTGATAGGTTTGCGGTACCACCATGCAATTTCTCTTTTGTGAGTGCGTTTGGTTCTGAAAGAAGAAGTCGACGTTTCGAACAGTATACTATGTTCGTCTTCAGGAGACTGTTGGATTTTAGCTAGGAGTGGGGCTTATGTATAGTGGAGAGAGACATATAGATGTGGAGATCAGCTCAATGAAGAGTGAAGTGCGGGATCCCTCTCTACACTACATAAGCCCCACTCCTAGTTCGAATCGTGCAGTCTCCTGAAGACGAACAGAGCATACTGTTCGAAAGGTCGAGTTCTTCCGGTTCTTTGCAGAACCACACATACTCACAAAACAGAGGCATGGTGTTACCGCAAACATCTCACTCATTCTGCTACTCTCATCATGAAAACTTCAAATCTCACCTGGCTGCATAATTCAGTTGAATCTAATTACTTTTTTGCGTAATACGTTACTATTGTTGGGCATCACCCATCTCCACAGGTTTTACTCAAAATTATTGTTCAGACGTTAACCACATAATTTCAAATGAGATTTGAAGGTTTGCATGATGGTGAGAATAGCAGGATAATTAGGTTTGCGGTGACACCATGTAAATTCTCTTTTGTGAGTAAGTGTGGTTCTGAAAAGAACCGGAGGAACTCGACGTTTCGAACAGTGCACTCTGCTCGTCTTCAGGAGACTGTTCGAAACGTCGAAGTTCCTCCGGTTCTTTTCAGAACCACACTCACTCACAAAAGAGAATTTACATGGTGTCACCGCAAACCTAATTATCCCACAGATTTCAAGAGTCGATGTGCGACCTGGTAGTGGTAGAGGTAATGCTTCATGCGGCGGAATGCTTCCGGGTATCTCTATATCACTGTCTGTCTGTCTGTCTCTCCTCTCTCCCTCTCTCTCTCTCTCTTTATCCCTCGTCCTCCTCCTCCTCTCTCTCTGTCTTTCTCTCCCTCTCTCTCTCTCTCTCTCTCTCCATCTCTCTCTCTATCTCTCTCTCCCTGTCTCTCTTTCCCCCTCTCTCTCTGCCTCTCTCTCTCCTTCTCTCTTTCTCCCTCTCTCTCCCTTTCTCTCTCTGTCCATCTCTCTTTCCATCCTCCGAGGAACTTCGCCGAATTGTTCCAAGAGCCGGGCACGAGTCTAGTCTTTTGATTCATTTCCGAAAACCCCGAGGACATGTTGGCACTGCGAGAACCGATGCACCGCCTCCCGACTCCGCACACACACAAAAAGTATGGTACCAAGGGAAACAACCAACCGTGATTGACACAATCCTATCAAATATGCGGGGAGAAGCCAGCAACACCTATGATCTCAAGCTTTGATTTGACAAATGCCTGCCCAATGCAGCTTGCCACGAGAGTTCCATTCTCGACGAGAGACTGTTTGACCGAGGGCTCCTTTCAAATTGCAGCTTGGGCCATCTCTTCAAGTATTGAGATGCGATAGCGATAGGCCGAGGATGTCTAAATTGACGGTGATATAGGGAGCCATGCAGTCGGGTGCTCCTTCTTCATTTCCAAACTGAACAATGCAATTCCGATACAGGCAGAGTGAAACCAGACACCGACATAGCGTCAGCCGGAAGTGAGATTCTTCACTGTTTGCGTCTTCTTTCGTTCGAGGAAGCCAACGGTATTGGCAATCCGAATAGGTGGGGGATTCGGGGAACTGGGGCGCAATGAATGGCAAAACGAACAATGGAAGGTGGGGTGCCATACCCGAACCCCCCAGATCCATGCTCATGAGACGAATGAATTATTGGCCGTTTTCGAAATGGAGACTTAGGCTCGGGCTCAGGCTTTGTCTCCGTCTGACAAAACCTGAACATGCGGGTTGTGAGTTATTTCCGAATTTGAAGGTTAGTTAGCTTGATCATGGCTTGATAGGTACAGAGTATTCCCCAAGAAACTGGTGCCAAACGCTTGTTTCTAGATGCCTGTGACATTATAACGAGTAAGATAAATATGACCGAAGCCTAAGCCCGAGCCTAAGCCTTCATTTCGAAAACGGCCACAGATGCGCGAGTGTAACGCAGAATCCTGCCTTGAACCAGTACAGTCAACTAAAGCTAGACATCCACATAGGCCCATTGCGCTACCCACGGTCTTCAAATTCGAAACTTTTACGGTAAATCTAAGGCGATACGACAATGTTGCGAACTCCTTACTGTCTTGAACGGCCAGGTTCCAAATTAATAGAGCGGCATAGCGGTTATGTGCTATGCACAATTATTCTTCAATTAATTGGTTATCAAAAGCAAGTCTGCCCATCGCATTGTATGCAGCGGATGCCTGTAAGGGCCTCCATAATGGCTTGTTTCTTGTTCGTGTAATAATTGGTTTAGCTCTTAATTGTCTTCGATTTCAACCTCTGTTCTACAGCAGCTGTTTAGTTTCCTTTGATTTTCACCAATATGCATGGGAAAAATGTGTAATCTTATATAAAAGACACAAAGACAAAGAGTATCCGCTTGAGAAAAGGCGAAACAATCTCATTGTCAAACGCTATTCTATGAAGAGAGTCAGATGTGGAATGCAAGGAGTTCTTCCGTCGTATCGTTTTTCAAAAATTAGTCACATCTAATTTGGTGGGTGGCTTCCTTTGAAGCAACCTGATACTGCGCGCACAGTAACGTATAGAACGTTAGCGCATTGCCAACGCTTGGCCTCGCAGCTGCGCCGGTATCTCGCCAAGCAGCGTTGGCTGGGAAGCTTAAATTACTGCACGCGTGTCCGAAGCTCAACAAAAGGACGACGTCTCCCGACTTGTCTCCGTCTAAAATGAGCTAGGCGACGATCGATAGGCTCGTTACATCAATTAGCAATGCAAGCCCCCCCCTCTCTCTTCGTCAGCTCTTCGTTGAAGTCAAGGACAGTCATTTATCGACGTCGTTTCTGTTCGTGTAGCCAACGGTAATGACCGTGGACTCTAGTTGGGAAAAAAAGATAATCATTCGTGATGGAGAAAAATCAATCTGTTGGTTCAATCTACGTAATTGTAAGCCAAGAGGAGCCGAGGAGCTGAAACTTGAGCTTCTGAATTGTTTTGTTTGGCACTTCCGATTGAGGGGAGGGGAGAAGCGGGGAGGGGAGGGAGGAGAGGGGAGGGGAGGGGAGGGCATGGCAGGGCATGGCAGGGCAGGGCAGGGCAGGGCAGGGCAGGGCAGGGCAGGGCAGGGCAGGGCAGGGCAGGGCAGGGGAGGGGAGGGCATGGCAGGGCAGGGCAGGGCAGGGCAGGGCAGGGCAGGGCAGGGCAGGGCAGGGCAGGGCAGGGCAGGGCAGGGCAGGGCAGGGCAGGGCAGTGCAGGGCAGGGAAGGGCAGGGCAGGGCATATAAGGGCAGGGAAGGGAAGGGCAGGGCAGGGCAGGGCAGAGCAGGGCAGGGCAGGGCAGGGCAGGGCAGGGCAGGGCAGGGCAGGGCAGGGCAGGGCAGGGCAGGGCAGGACAGGGCAGGGCAGGGAAGGGCAGGGAAGGGCAGGGCAGGGCAGGGCAGGGCAGGGAAGGGCAGGGCAGGGTAGGGCAGGGAAGGGCAGGGCAGGGCAGGGCATACTCTGTCAATTTAAATATACAGGTATACATAAAACAACACACCCGTTCAAGTGTCTGCTCAATCCGAAATAACCTTGGAAACGAAATTAAATGCTACCCCTTTTCAGACATAGAGGGCAGTATTTGTAAAATGAACTGTCCATCGGGCAATCGTTAAAAATTCAACAAATTTCCTCTTTTCTCGAAAACAGCAGATTTTTGACAGCTAACGGTAACATTTCACGTCATGTCTGATACCATTACAAACTTCCTGATTTCTCAGATTTGGAATGGCCGGAAATTGGGCACTCTGCAAATGGCGCAGCTCCACCATCAGATGTGTGCATTACGTTAAGCTCAAAGACCTTGCCATTCACAATCTCCCACAATCAACTCTAATCCTGCTGACTCCAAAAGAAGCCAACAAAATGTTGGGGCCTGTTGTCCTCTGTTGGGTTCAGCAGTGTACAGTACTGACAAACAAAATGTCTTCAGGATTGTCGGGGCCAGCAGGATAGCACAGTGTCCGTCTGTTGCAATTACAACTGTAGTTTCTTGTTGGGTTCAGCATGGTTGTCTGGTCTGGTGTTACGGGGCAGGGATAGCCACGCAATGAAGATAGTCAACAAAAATGTCAAACAGAAAAGCCCCGAAAGAAAAGGGCCCAAAGGGAAAGGGCCCAAAGGGAAAGTCCCAAAAAAAAGGCCCAAGAGAAAAAGGCCCAAAAGGAATGTCCCAAAAGAAAAGGCCTAACAATTGCCTGTTACTTGAGTGTTAGTCTTTGTTGGGATCAGCATGGTTCAACACTGAACAATGCAGTCTTGGGGCTGACATCGTATGCAAAGTTACTGCAATTTTACCATCATTGCAGGGCCCTGCTGAGCCGAACAATATCCACTGTTTGATACTAATGGGAACAGCAGGTCTTCACACTTTCATGCTTGTTGGATACTGTTGGGATCAGCGGGATAGAGTTAGGCTAACAGTTAGGGGTGTTAGGAGACACCCCCCACTTTAAAGCGATCCGCGAAGCGAGAAAGCAAAGCAGTTCGAAAACATCTCGGGCCGAGCCCGATTTCATTGACCGTGGATTGGTCGACGCACGCACGAGCCCACGGAAGCCGCTAAAGCGAGCCGATTCCCGTTGCCTTGTGTGTTATCCTCAGCCGTAGCCAATGAACCCGGACACGGGTCTATCAGTATCACTGCATGTAGGTCCCGATCATGATAGACAGCTTACAGATAAGAAAATAGACGAAGAATATATCAGCCATAACCATATAGACAGCTGTTCTTAAAATGATACTCCCCCTGCAGTCTTCAGTGGCGCATGACTCCTCCCGAAATAGAGACCAGGATCGTCCAAGATCCCCGGAGAATTTTCTCTCTACAGCCTTCGAGGTTGGATAGATGCACGTGTAAGTGTATATATCTATGGATATTAACAAAACGACTGCCATTTTCACGGCGTTATGAGCGATAGCCGTGTATGCAGCGAGACAAATAGATGCGGAGATCGAGTGCGGTGTTATGTGACAGATGCATCGTCCCTGCCGGGCGGGGAGTCACATCGGAGGACTAGGGAATTCATTGGAACCAATTCCCCAACGTAAAGAGAGCCAGATAGCGATTACAGAGTAATCAGGCAGGAGGTCACGAGCGTTCGTAGCATCAGCTACTTAATCGTGTATTATCCCTTTACGTTACGTAGCTCTTAATTTCTTCTTCACTCTCATTCGTTTTTGGATTAGTTCTTTCAGATCTTCCGCCATCATAATTTCTTTGGAAACATTCATCTTTTGTTTTTCAAAGCTTCTTCCTTCAGAATCCGGTGAACTCTCATCGGACGGAACAGTAAAGACAGAAACGAGGGGCAAATTCATAGATGTATGAGCTCAATGGTCTCCGAGAAAGCGAACTTCGACAAACGGACACTGCTCTGCACGCGTTGATGGGCCTGATCATTCCGGTCAAGCCAGCGTGGTTTTTGACGTCCAAATGCGGCCGATTCTAGGACGGTCGGGGTACGCGTATTTTTTTTTCGTAAAAGGGTTAGGGGCAATTTTCATAAAATTATCAGAAATGGGCGTGTGGAATTGTTTTTGCGACACCCTATTTATGATAATTGCCCCTAACCCTCCTACGAAAAAAAAAAACGCTCGGGGGACAACCACACGTTCATTCCACCCTTCGTGGAACTGCTGCAATCTTCAGCAAGGAATCTTGCAGGGATGTCAACGAACTTCTCTATATTTACACAGGATTTTGTTTTCTCGTGACGGAAGTGCAGGAACGAGACAGAGGAGAAGTGACGTAATAAACGCTTGCTATTAAAAGTGGAGGTAATACGAACCGAACGCACTTGGTTGCGTTCGGATCAATCGCAGCCTTGCAAACAACGAGGCCTTTATTTCAATTCAACATGAGGTTGACACTCCATACAAGAAACGCCTTTGTCTACGTATCAGAAGTTAACTGTAGCTCGTCATTCCGGACTGTGTAGTTTTGGATTTCAAATGCCACATGGTATGGTGTGTGTATCAGCATGTCATCGGAACTATTACGCACTTGGAGGAGATGTGCTCTCAGCAGAGATTTGAATGGACGGTAGACTGTGTCTGGTTGCAGCCGCTGGCTGTCTGGCGTCGATCGGTTGAATGATTATTTATGGTCAGTGTAAAAACAGATCAATGGCTCGGGTTAAAATCACAAGCAGCATCAAATGTTGTACAAAGGAAATGAAAGAAGTCATGATTCTTCATAACCCACGCATTGAGAGCCTATTGTAAGTGAGAATCCGTGAGAATCCAGTCGAATGACGTTTTCACGGCACTTGTAACGCGTGGAGTCTCTTTTTTGGAACAGCGCCCTCTCTCAACGGAGTACACAAGTAGATACGGTAGAGGGCGCGCTTTTCGAAAGCTTCAAGAAAGTGGTGGCGCTGTTTCAAATCTACGGTGCCCGATCGAAGGACGGAGCGCACTCACTGAATCCAAGATGGCTCCGCCGGCTGATTATCATAAGGTGTGTACCCCACCATTTTTGTAATGAGCGGTCTATGAAGGCTAATCAACTGATATTATTGTAGAATAAAATGGTGTTTAAGACACCTTGGGGATTCGGTGTTTCATTCTGTGTGTAAATCGGAAGATTTGTAACTTACAACGTGGACCTATTCGGCTGTAGAAGTGGAGGAATGCTTCCCAAAATCCTTGCAGCAATTCGGCTGGGACGGATACAACTTGGGAGAGGGTTGTTTTTTCTCGGGTAAAAAACTCCTCAGAAAACTCAGCAGGCAAAAACAATGACAAGGCCTATATTATAGTATTTAAGACCTTATCTTACATTGTATTAAAATGAACAAAGGAAAAACTGACATAACTTTTATACTTAAAGAAAATAACCAAGACTGGACCGAGACTTGAGCCCGGTGTCCTGCCAAAAAGTGTCCCTGCCAAATACTGTCCGCTCATTAGCATAATGATCGCTGATTGGTTAGCGTTAGGGATAGAGTTAGGGTTAGGATTAGGATTAGGGTCGTTAGGGTTAGGGTTTGGATTAGGATTAGGATTGGGATTAGGATTATGGTTAGAGTTAGGGTTAGGGCCTGGGTTAGGATTAGGGTTGTTTGGGTTAGGGCTAGCGTTACGGTTACAGTTAGGGCCAAACGGTACCAAAGTGCCCAACGTTGCGTGTGTTAGGCCAGCAACCATACACACTGCGTCATACGTGTGTAGTGCGCAACCATACCCCAACCACGGTGGTTGAATGTCATATGTATTGGACCAATCAGCGATCAGTATGCTAATGAGTGGACACTATTTGGCAGGGAACACTATTTGGCATGACACCGGGACTTCTTGTTTTGCGTATCAGTGCTCTTCCATCTGAACTATCGATCCCTTACACGGTGACCTTTCCTATTAAGTAAGAGTCAACTGGAAGTGCCAGTCAGAAGCATTAAGCCATTAATTACTGTTTAAAATTATCTCCGGGGATCATGCCGCCGCTATCATTCATGCAAGCAGCAAATTGTTGTCGAAATATCACAACCCATTTCTACAACCCATGTACCCCAATAGGAGCCTGTAAAAGCTCATGTCTTACTCGAATGCACAAGTGTCACAAACTACACCTTTCTGGCTTTTTTTAACGAGACACAAGTCACGCAAATTGAGGCCGAGTCAGTAGTAGGCTCGAGTCCAAGTACGAGTCATGTATTATCGTCTGTTAAGTCCGAGTCCGAGTCGTCGAAAATAAGTCTCCAGTCCCAGTCCGAGTCACGAGTCACAGGCCTACATGTCTGCTGCCAACCGAAATAATGCACACGGTGCAAAATGAAGTGTAGGCCTATAATATACTGTAACGAGTGCATGTAGGCTGGACGTTGGTGGCGTGCTTCAGGGACCTAGGTCTTCTTGAGGTGGCGTGGCTGAGCCCGCCCCTTCCAGACTGGCCTGGGGATCTAGGGTCCGCTTGACGCGCCTTCCGTGGCTGTAAGGTCCGTGTTCCCACGGTCTTCAGTTAGTCTGTGTCTAGTCTCGTCAGAGGAAGGATCGACCCAATAGGAAGACCCGAGCCTTTACCATGTGAGTAGCGAGTGATTGAGGAAGGAATGGAAAGAGAACCAGTGATTCAAGTTTACCCAATCCGTGTCCGATATTTCTTGTGTCCAGCGTGCCCATGCTCGTTGTCTGTCCGGTTCGCGGTGACCGTTTCCTGTTGGCTCCTGTCAGAAAGTCCTTGGCCGCGGGAACGAGCGCGTTACAATGCTCTGTATTCTACTCACCAAGCTGACGTGCCAATTGGTTTCCGAAAGCAATTCCGTCCGAACGACTCCAGAAGCACGCACCTCCTGCGTCAATTTCCAGACAGATTACGGGCAGCACATTCCAGCGTTACTCGTCCGCTCTGCGTGTTTGGGCGGCAGAAACTGCGGCCTTTCAGGCGCAAGGCAGGGAGTGATTCCCCGGCCAAATGGACGGCAACACGCCGGCGCCCTATACCGCTGACTGCTTGGACGAAACTGATCGACACCGACCCAGCGCTGGTCTGCGCATGCGCGCTAACAACAAAACAACTAGAATAATAGGTGCTTTTAAAGCGCAACGCGTTTTGTCGCACGCTAGGAATGCATGGAACTCGACTCTAAGGGGATTTCCACAGACGGGATTTTTTCATTCGGTGTGGTCACTTAAGTGTCTCTGGTTTCCTTTAATCTGTAATATTTTGTGTAAAGCGCCACTACGAATGGAACTTGTCAAAAAAGAGCTACGAAATAGATTGCCAAGAAAATATTTAATTCAAATTCATGAGGATTTCTGAATTCGTGAGAACAGTTGTTGACAATAACGGGGTCGTGGGATCTTAACGATAGAGAAATGTTCTTTCCTTGACTTGCCGTTCTTTTTATTCGGAATCTAGGGCTACTCAAACTCGGGTTCGAGCTATTAAAGTAGATGGGAATTAATTACCGTAATTTTGAAGCATTGAAGCATTTCCATTTTTTCCAATTATTGTAAAGTATACGCCATCAAAGTTTCAACTGAAGTTGATCCAGCACTTCTCTTATGACAAAGGGCGCCCTCTAGAAATGTCGCCATACGATTAGTGGCTTAGGCTGCACAGTGGATCACTGATAATACGGCCACATCCGAATGGCGTCGATTACGGCTTCACTCCACACACATGTCTATTGAAATCTACACGGCAGTGGCTACAGTCAATCCCTCATTCACTTGGCTTTGGCTACTACTTCAGTTTTCACACAAGTCTATGGAAGCAACGCACTTGCGGCTTTAGGATGCAATCCCCATAGATGCGTGCGGCTTGCGGGCTACAGTTACACACGGGGCTATAATGGAAGCCACAAGCTAGCGGCTTCAGGCAATATTCATAGACGTGTGCGGTTTCTTCAGCCTTAGCTAATGAACTCGGACATGTCCTTTTACTTTCATGACATTCGGATGGGGAAGTTTGAAGGAGTAAAATAAGCAGCGATATAGATCCTAATAATGTCAGTTAATTAAAGGGAATTCATTCTGCCTTGGAGAAAGGTCCTCCTTGGGTCTAAACGTCGGGCCCAATACATTCTTGGGATTTGCATTTTTGCCATTGTAGTCAGTAATATAATAACGCATCCCTTCATTTAAAGGCCCAATACAACATTGGGAAGATCGGAAAACATCGATGTCCACAGATTTCCTTCTTATTTACACAGTTTGTAGATGATCATGATAGAATCCTCATGTTGAAATCTTATGGTCTGGGATGCTGTAGTTCCCTAGAAATCTTCTCTAAAACATCGACAAATATTGTATTACTTGCAAGTAATAAACTATTTCTTACACTACAGTATGATGCAAAAACCTTGACTTTTTTTTTACCTTTTTCTACTTTCTCAGATTACCATTTGAGCAGGATTGCTGTTTTGGGATGTTTAATGGGTTAGCACACAAACTGTGACAATCTTTTAACCTTTACCAATGTTGTGTAGGGCCTTTAAAGCCCCTACACAGCATTGGTAAGATCGAAAAACAGAAACGTTCACATATTTACATGAAACTTATACATTTTGAAGATGGTTGAAACCTCTCACTGAAATATTTCTGCCTAAAATGTTGTATTTTGGGAGAAATGAGTAAAAGAAATAGTTTACGTCTCACCGAGATCTTAACTATTTTTCGGAACAGTACGGCGTTGAATGCTGCATTTTTGCAAAACAAATGAAGCGGTTTTAACGATTTTATAGATACTCAGTTGGCGGATTGAGCTGAAATTTTCACAGGTGTGCTATTTCATGCAGATGTTGGATCTGACAGCGTATGGATGCTATTCTCTCGACCTCGACCAATGTTGTGTAGGGGCTTTAAAATAAAGTACAACAATCAAATACGAAAATTTATAGTCACTATGGAAACAGATCGAGTTCGGTTGTAAAAAATGGTCCACCGTACAGGTTTAATATACATCATGCATTGTTTTTCAGTACAATATACATTATATTAAGTTTGCATAAATATATAGTTATTTTAATAACATAGGAGGCAGCCTTGGATATTATCACCATGGAAACAACAAAGAAATGGTCACTTTTTAATAAAACAAAACAAAACATGGGTCCGTAATCCCTCTCGTACAATGCAGCTTAAAATGACGTCACGCAAGTCACGACCCTACAGTCATGGGAAAACTAGGAAACTACATGGAGTACGATCATGGAATTCCTTTGAAGCGGAATGGAGGTTTTTTTCTGATCAGGTGCAGTTACTTCGATTGAGGAATATTCTATGACAATGGCTTGAGCAACTATACGTGCAAAACAGCAGTGATTTGATTGATTTGAAATTCGAAATTTGAAGTGGAGTCTCCATTTTGATACGTGCTTTTTGGTTCAACCAGGAATACTCTGCGAATTGTTGTAAGTTATATTGGCAATCGTATAGTGAGTACATGTTGTGTTTCTGCACAAGTATGAGACTAACAGTATGTTAAGCGATGGTTGGTCGATACTCTACTGTTTTGTTACGCAGATAGTGGTGAAAATAGTTGAAGGTTTGGGACCATATACGATTCAGACTTATTCTACTATTTTGTACACTGTCTGTGATACCTCGCGGAGTACCTTTCGTCATGAATAATGCATTTTTTTTCAGCTCAGCGATAATGGGACACCTGTCAGTATACAATACCCGCTACCTATTCATGTGACTAGCATGAATACAAAATACTCGTAAAACATAATAGGCACCGACACTTAAATAAGACAAATGCCTAAAACTTAAAGCAAAATGATAAAAAAATAACATCAAAGACAACTGTGATTATAATTTATGGTTTAAGCATTAGTTATCAAGGCTTTTGTACAAAAAAACACATTTCGTACTCATTTATTTATATGGCCAACGGTTGTGTCTTAACAATAAACAATCATCTAAACCCGTAACCCCATGCGTAAAGTTTGACAGTACTTTGTTACGCTTCACAACGTCTTCCCCCTTTGCAAGATGCTGCACAATAGGGAAGTGATGAATGGGAAACTTGTACCTTTGTCCGGATGCAAGGTACATATACGGTATTGCTTTTATGTATCATTGCAAATAATTTAAGTAGCATCAAACTGAATCACTAGTACTCTCGCGAGATTAAGGAAGGAAAAACGTGAAAGAAAAAGTCGACAGCTAACTGAAAGATATAAACTTCAAAGACCACTTTCATAGGGTAGCCAATGGCATTCATACATATCTATCCATTGTATGATGGAATGAACGCTTATCACAAATCAAGATGTGTAACGCTGGAAGTATATGGAAATCTCCTGCTTTGTAAAAAGCCAGGAATGAGACCAGACGATACAGAGGTGAGATTGTCCATTGTTGGCAATGGCTCTCACCTGCTTATGAAGTGTATCGTATGGGTTTTTTTAAGCTGCGCATTATCACGGCAAAGGTGTCGAATGGCGAAGGCATATTAAGCACTACTCTGTGAAATGGTCGGGCTTTAAAAAACCCGTCTGGACTGGTTCTAAATGTATTAGAGATGTTTGAGTTGGTGACTGATCTTTATCCCACAGAATCCGATATCTGTTTTTTTTCTCTTATCGATAACTGATGGTATATTGCCTGAAGTCGGTCTCAACGTTGGTTCCATATTGCCCAACATTTTTTTACAAGGTATACGGTAGTTCCCGTCCTCAGAGAATGCATCTTACAGGATAAAAAAGAGCATATTCACCACACCCTTATCAAAGCAGTGGACACGGCCAACTACAGAATGAAGAGGTATATAAACTGAAAAAAGGGTGATACTCTACGAAACCATACGATAATAAATAATGTCATGGAAGAACACACTTAGGTGGAGACGAACATCAACCTATAGAATCAAGCGGAGTGGTTCTATGTACAAAACCCACGTCATAACGTACGTGCATGTGCAAACAGCAATGCAAAACAGCCCGTCATTATTTTTGGCAAATTCATGAATCCATCGCAACTGTCCTGCATATAACCACACTGGCTCGCCATCTCAGTTTTGCACAGGGATTCAATGAGTGGAAGACTTCCAAGGTCATTTCTCAAATCCTAAGCCGATCTCCGAACTCACTCTTCAATTACTACATGCAAATCTCAAATTATTAAAAAATCGAATGGATTTTCAAGCAAGGCAAACAGAAGCGTAGATTTTTAGCAACTGAACTGGATGACGTTTTGTGAATAATTCATTGGAATCATCTGCATATGCATAGTGTGGAGAGGCGAGAGGGGATATTACAAACATAGCTCATGAATATGCATGATTGAGTACAATGTACCATACGGGTACTGCGTGTTTCTTGCATCTGACTCTGTGAATAATCAAATCATTTACGAAGGCTGGTAATACTCCGTTAAAACACTATTAAGCATTTTCTGAATACCCATCGGTGTTGACCACATTTTGAGATCAACTGAAATTGTTCCGATGCAAGTAAATTACCACTGACCTTCCAACTTTGGCACACTGTCAGGATTGTGTCTCGAAAGTGTTTTTTTCTAACTATTTCACCAGGTTCGACTTCAAGACTCAGACGTTTTGCACGTTGAGATAAAACATAATGTAACGAATGGTGTTTGTAATTCCACACGTAGTTATGATAGAGGAACCTGTATTGCTCTGACGCGGTGAAAATAGTGCATGCATTTGCGTCTGATACTTAAAACAAATCGTGGCATACCCCTTTAAGTTTCAATAGTTGATAAGGGAACAAACGTCTTGGAATGTTGACTCAATACAAAGGGCTGTTTAAAGACACACACCACTCTCAAACCCAAAAATTCATGTTCATTTTGTTAATGAAAACAGCTGCTATGCCCAGCCATTCCAGAAAGCATTCAATAGAAAGGCACACGGATGCTGTGCCTTGCTATTGAAATGGTATCGTGTAAGGAAAGAAATGAAAGCCTTTCATGAAAGGAACGTGGAAACATGCGTAGGCCTATCGTAGAATGGGAAATGATAGCTTTGGTAACGGTTAACAGCATAATTTATAATGTCACGATACCATATACAAAGCTGCTATGTGAGTACTTGGAAACCAGTTTCACAGATTTGCGTGTGGACAGACTCATGAGCTTTTTGAAGAGCGCCCTCGCTGGTTCAATCCTGTGCGCTGTGTGTACACAATTTGACACTGCTACGTCATCGCTGGTCGCTAAGATGACGACACAGTAGCGTCAATGCATTACGACTACCAGCACAAAGAATCGCTTGGCACAGGAATTGTTTTCACAGAGCGAAGAGAAATCCTGCTTAGTATTTCTTCTGCGCTGTTTTGAGCTTTTGTTTTGCAATTTTGTAATGGAAAGAATGGAAAGTTTTCTTTGATGTGCGTACAGATTATCACGTTGGCTGCTTTTTGATGTTTGCTTGGCTTTAAATTAATCACCGAGGAAAATACTTTTATTTGGGGATGTTTTTGCCTACCACAACCTTCTCGCAGGATGGTGTACGCCAACCTGATCTTTAAGTGTGAACGTTGATGGTGATGAAACTCAGCGAACGTTTTTTCCCGAATGAAAGACAGTATAAATACAACAGCTGCATAGAGATAGAGATAAGAGGACCGAATGGACCGAATGCAAAAGCGAGGGATCGTACTCGTAGGCTGATGCCACGTCTACTGTTAGCAACGCATTTGACACAGTGGTTCCAAGTGAAAGGCTCTGTCTAGATTACAGTTATGATGCCCTTAGCAACGCCGAGTCCGCATGCACCGAAGCACGCAAGCTGCGGGTTTAGGAACACCCCCAGTGACAGCCATAGCTGCTGCCGTTAGATCAGACTGAAGCATGAGCTTCAAATAGTTCAAAGATAAGCGGGTTGGTTCGCATCGGTTACGGCTTCAGTTTACACACGGGTCTATGTGATCCACACGCTAGTGGCTTACTGGTAATCCTCATGAACCAATGGCTAATAATCCACAACGCAAATCTAATCAACCACAGACACGACCCATATTGGCTCAGTGGAGAATGCCCGTTACATGACGACTGTGCAGGAAAGAGAAATGTTGCGTACTTTCTTTCTTAGCACATCACTAAGCATACAGTGTCCCCAAAGGCCCCAATACGTTCATTCTCCATTACAAACGCACGTTTCTTAGTCCCAGCATCAATATTTTCCAGACATAAGTGTGGAATTGAAGTCATACGCGATTCCGTGGTTGACATAGAACTGCCATTCGTAACGCAGTATTTACAATGCTCCATTTCCAAACCACCACTCGATAAAAAAAAACCCAGTCAGTCTTATTGCTTCAAATACACCACACCTTTTCAATGTCCCTTCAACTTCAAGTCACCAACTTTCACAAAATGTTCGAAAGAAACCGATTTCGTTAGGCCGACGGGTGAATCATGACGACGTATACAACGATCGGTATAAGGCAAGATAGTATTGACCACTGCATTTCCCCCAAGGCTATACAGCCGTGCACAGAGTGAATGTCCGTTGTGCGGCGATAAGCCATTAGTGTGTAATCGGGATGTTCAAGGCAAAATGCCCATGTACACGCGCTTCAAAGAGGCCAACAATCTGACTATGAGAAGGCATCTAAATGGTTTACAGAAAACAAATATCAGTGATGTCTATACAGTATACACTGCACAGTCTATTTAGACATTATAGACGTCAGGAAATGCCCAAATTCAGCTTGTACAAGGCAGTTTAGAACACATTAAAACTCTTTGTGTAGCAAGATAGACGCCCATTGAAAACCATGGATTTGGTTCAGGTGTGACATTACATGTACGATGCATGTATTATCAGACCTGTGGTCGATTTGATGAAACCCATCGTAACTTACGATCAATCGCAAGACTATGAGTGATGCACAGACAACATACGGCCTACATCGTACGGCTTTGTGAAATCCAGCCCTGGCTCCCAGTGTGTAAACTCAGATTTGCAAAAGCCAGACTCGGGATTGCTTGAAGGGCCAACATGTACCGGAAGGCAGACATCTGATGCTGAAGGAATGCGGTGACACCGCGCGAGTCAACTTTTTTTTTGAGATTGAGCGCGGCTCTGATAGGAGCCGGCGACTCAACGCTTCCGTCAGCCTGTGGTCTGCCCGTCGAAACTAAGAACCATTGCTTAGAACCTAAGCAATGGTTTCAGAAATTCAGATAAAAGCCCCAGTAACTTAAATGAAATACAGTTTAGCAAGAAAGTACACACAGCAAAATACGTTTATGCCCCTTGACTTCCAAGATACGTGTCTAGAAAAAAAATACTGGTTTTCTAAGTGCTGCGTTCTCTGTTCGGAGAGTAGAACCACTTTGGCGAAACCAAAGTGATTCGACACGAACGAGCTTAGCGCGGGGACATTCTTATCTGAAGGCCGGCTTCTTACTCGGACTTCTGGCGTTCTTGGTCGCGGTCTGGCTCGGTGCCGTCTTCTTGCTGAGCGAGGCAGCCCGCTTGAGTACGGCCGGGGAGCGCGGGCCCTCGCCCAGGGACGAGTTGCTGCTGTTGTCGCCCGCCTCCCCGTTGAGCGAGTCGGGTGCCTTGTCCCCCTTGCGGCCCAGCCTGTGCATGAGCTTGCTCAGCGTGCCCTTGGCGGGGCGCCGGGCGGGCTCCTCGGGGGCTCCGCGCCGGCGGGCCGCCGGGGGCAGGGAGGCCGCGGCGGTCCGGCCACGAACGAAGCCGCCTTCGTCGATGCCGGAGTCCGACTTCTCGGCCGTGTCGAGGCTGGCGGGCTGGCGGGGCTGGGTCGACGACGGGCGGGGCTCGGTGCCGGCCGCGCTCTCCTCCTCCTCGTGGGCCGACGCGTCGCCGCGGTCGCGGGACGCTTCCCCTGAGGATGGAGAGGCGGCGGCAGCTCGGGCCTCCGCGCAGCTCGTCTCACCGCCGCCGCCGCCCGCTGCGTCGTCCCTCTCGGGGACCTGACTTGGCGGGACATCGGCGCGAACCGGCGGAGCTCCTCCTCGCACTCCGCTCCTGGCGGTGGCGGCCGGTTCCAGCTCGTTCAGGCCGAAGCTGGCGGTGCCCAGCTTCACGGGGCTTCTGCGGCCGGCCGACGGCGGGCCGGTGCCGCTCTTGACGGAGGCAGGCGCCGCCTTGGAGGTCGGGCCCCGGGGTTTCGTGAGGGCGGACTGGGAGTGGAAGCTGCTGGATCTGGGCACCGTCGGCGCCGCGATTCTGGACTTGATCGGAGACGTCTGTTGACTGAGAGGTCTCGTCGTTTTGCTCCTGTCCGCGGGAGCTGCGCCACTGCGGACGGTCGGGGATTGCTTCTTAGAAGCCGGGGAAGACCCGGCGCCGGTAGTTCTCGAGCCGGGCCTGCCGAGCTCGGCCGACGGCTTGTCCTTGTCCACACCGGCCGCGGCTCTCGGACCCGCGCGGGACGGGATCTTGTTGGACGCCGGGAGAGTGCGTCGCTCCGGTGCCGACCGCGTGAAGGGCCCGGTCCGGCTGACGGGAGCTCGGGCCCTCGCCGACGACGCTGAAGTCCGGGAGGACGTGCTCTTGGCGCTGGTGTTGGACACGGTCGACCGCAGGCTGGAGGAGCGCGGCTTCCGCTCCCAGTCGGCGCTGCAGGACGAGGTGACCGAGTTGGACCGGCCCAGGCGGCCGGCCACCGCTGCGGCCGACGGGACGCCTCCCCGGGACGACGCGTAGGAGCGCCCGGTGCCCGAGGAGCGGACCGACGAGGCGGTGCTCGCCGTGGACAGGGAGGAGGAGTTGCTGTGCGAGGACTCGCGCCGGCGGCTGGCCTCGGGGAGGCCGGACGACGGCAGCGGGGACGTGCGGGAGTTCCTCCTGACGCGGGGGCTGGACCTGGGCAGCGAGCCGGCGGGCGGCAGGGACAGGCCCTTACCGGGCGACGTCCTCGGGGCCGGTGCCGTCTTGCGCGGGGTCGCCTTCCCGGTTGCCTTCGGGTGAGCCGAGGGCGCCGCGATCTTCCTGACGGACGGCGTCCTGGCCGGGGTCTTCGCCGCGGGCTTACGCGACGACGGGCACGGGATCTCGTTGGCGTTCTCGTCGCTGTCCGGCACACGCTGCGCCTTGCCCGGACGCTTCGCCGACCCGGGGGTCTGGTCTTTCAGGACGTACACGTCCTCGTCGGTGATCCGGTAGACGGTCTCGGCAGTCCGGGCCTCCGCCGGCGAGTCCGTGCCGCCGCCGGGAGCCGCCTCCACGTCCTCCACGCGGAGGTCGTCCTCGGCGCTCACGGACGAGGTCCGGATGTCCAGCAGGTCGCGTCGGATCTCCACCTGCTGGCGGTCGATGGAGGCCCAGGTCTCCTCCTCGTCGAAGGCCTCGGCCAGCTTCTGCTTCTGCCGGAACTTGGCCCGCAGCGCCTCCAGGCCCTTCATGCGCGAGAAGTCGGACGAGGCCTTGCGCGGCGAGGCCGGGTCCTCGCCGTCGCTGTCCTCCACGCCGGCCATGATCTTCTCGATGGTCCGCCGCTCCTGGCGTATCTTCAGGCTGTAGGTCTCGGCGTACGTCTCCAGCCCCTTGGCCAGGCCGGCCTCGATGGGCCGGTCCAGGAAGACGCCGCTCTCGTGGTCGTCGTAGAGCGGGGAGCTCCTCCGCCGCTCCGTCCGCTCCTCCTTGTTCTTGGGCGTGTCCCAGGTGAAGCTGCCCGTCCGCCAGCGGGCGTAGCGGTGCCTCTGCGCCGCCCGGGCGCCGCCGGAGCCCTCGCCGCCGTCCCCGGAACGATCCTTCTCCCGGGACGACAGCTGGGACTCCACGGTGTCCAGGGCGGCGTCCACGTCCACCGTCTGCACCCGCTGCTTCCAGGCGTCGTCTGCGTCCTCGCCCGCCTCGGTGCTTGCAGCGGACGGTGGGGCGGCAGCCTCCTCCTCCTCCTCCTCCTTTTCCCTGTCCTCACGCGCCTGGGACGCAGCCTCCCGCAGTCCCTTCAGAGCCTTCTTCACGTCGGCCGCGTTAAAGTCACTCTGGCTCCGCCGTAGAGGTCGCCTCCGCGGCGGGAGACTGGGCAGATCCGCGGTCGTCTTCGCCGTCTGCTCAGACCCTGTCTCGGTTCTCGACTTCCCCGCGGGCGCGCTCACAGCCGCAGCTCTCGAATCCGCGGAGTCGGCCCCGGTCGCGTCCGGGGGCTTGGGCTTGGCTTCTTCGATCACACCCGGCTCCTCCGTCGAGTTGCCGTACTTGGCAATGCGGTCCTGTTTGATCTCGGCGCTGGCCCGGTCGGCGCTCACTCTCTCGGCGCTCTGCTGCGCGCCGAACTTGGGCGGACCGACCGCGAGATCGGAGCCCGGAGAGCCCGGCTCGCTCTGGGAAGTCCTACGCGAGACGCCGATGGGCGCCCGCTGGCTTCTGCTCTCGTCCGCTCGCATGAGTCCGCGGATGCGCTCCTTCTCCTTGCTCAGGGCCGTGGGCTGCCCGTCCTCCCTGGGCGGCGGGTCCGCCGCTGCGGGCGAGCTCGAGTCCGCAGAGTCCGAGCCGAGCTTGCTGCTTCGGCCGAGGGACGGCGAGTGGCTGGGCGAGTCCTGCCGCTCCCGCGTCTCGCTGGCGCGCAGGTCCAGTCCGGCCGGGATGTTGCTCTTCTTGGTCCGCCGGCCGCTGCGCCGCATGCTCCCGTCCCGCTTCAGCGTCTCGAACTGGGCCAGGGCCTCGTCCTCGTTGCCCTGCACCAGCATGTCGAAGAGGGAGTCGTCGTCCGCCGAGAGCGGTCGCGGGCCGGCGGCCTGGTGGGGCCGCTGCCGCCTGGCCACCGAGTCATCCCGGCCGGCAGCGGGTGGGTCCTCGGCCGCGCTCTCCGTGATCGCGTTCAGGTTCTGCTCGAACTTCTGCTTGGAGCGCCGCGTGGAGCCGCCCCGGCTCAGGCCGGCCGCCGTGGGCTCGTCCTCGGGGCCCGCGGTGCCCGGCGGCCCGCCGTCGGTGCCCTCCTCGGAGTCGGCCGGGGCGCGGGCGGACTGCGAGGAGAAGCCGCCCTTGATGCGACCCAGGAGCCTGTCCACGATGGAGCCGGTCTCCTTGCCGTTGGGCAGGCTGTGGCTGCGGGTGCTCCGCCCCTTGTTGCCGTCCTTCCTCCGCTGCGACTTCTGCTCCTCGCTCCGCAGCCGTCTCTGCTCCATCTTGACCTCCTGGAGTCGACGCAGTTCGTTGTCCTACAAGGAGGGGATGTTCATATCAAATATCAAAAGCAACAAATCAA
This sequence comes from Luidia sarsii, assembly GCA_949987565.1. Classification (NCBI taxonomy): domain Eukaryota; kingdom Metazoa; phylum Echinodermata; class Asteroidea; order Paxillosida; family Luidiidae; genus Luidia; species Luidia sarsii. The sequence continues at coordinate 30,036,048 of OX465102.1, forward strand.
GACCCATCCAAAGCGTGTTCCAATTCCAATCTCAGGGGTGTTTGCGAAGACACAACGTAGGATAGATAGGAAGGTTTGCGGTGACACAATGTATCAGGTCTATTAAAGGAAGAGGTGTGGTTCTGAAAAGAACCTGAGTGGTAACTCGACGTTTCGACCAGTATGCTCTGGCCGTCATCCTGATGACCACTCCCCACTCATCTGAGTTATCACTCGGGTTCTTTTCAGAACCACGCCTCTTCCTTTAAGTGACCTTATACATGGTGTCACCGCAAACCTTCCTATATTGATTCAACCACCATGCAAAGCCTTAAGTCTTATTTAACGTAGGATAGCCTCCTCATTGAAGAGGTGGGGGGTTCTCCAAAGGATCGATGCTAAAAAATTGAGGTTTTGGCCCGGACTGTCCTGGTGAGTGATATCGGGTTTCGTTGGGCGATGCCTCCGAAGAGTCCCGGTCATGGGCATGAAAAACCCTATATGTCATTCAGTCGCCGTATACCCCTCGCTGATACAAAGGGTTAGCTGGTGTTGGGGGCAACCCGGGTTTTCAGAGAAAAGCTAACCAAGAATTCAAAATAGACCCTAACAATCCAAATTCACCAGGCCATGCACGATATGTACTCAAAGTTACTATGTACAATCATGAATTGCTTCTCAGTCCAAAAACAAGGGTCTAAGGCTCCACTGTAGAATCTTTGGTCAAAACAAGTATCGGGCCAAATCGTTTGGCCAGCTCTCGGTAATAGTTTTGGTCGGAAATGTTTACCGACTACCAGATAATTACAAATAAGACTTAAGGCTTTGCATGGTGGGTTAATCAATAGAGGAAGGTTTCCGGTGACACTATGTATAAGGTCTCTTAAAAGAAGAGGTGTGGTCCTCCGGGGAAACTCAGGTTCTTTTCAGAACCACATCTCTTCTTTAAGAGACCTTATGCATGGTGTCATCGCAAACCTTCCTATATTAGTTATTACAAGTCGGATTAGCAATGGTCACAGTGCCAAACGCATGGTTTTACAATGTCAGGGGTTAGGGGAACCAGGGTCCTTACCGCCACTGCTTTCTTGAACTTCTCGCAGAAAACCTTGAAGGTAACGATGCACTCCTCCAGCTTGAAGGTGTTGGCATCCTCGCAGAAGTACTCAGCGATGGACACCCTCATCCTGTCCACAAAGGCCAGCATCTCCTGAACCTCGGTGATATCATCCTTGGCCGTCTGTAGATCACATCCAAGTAAAATGGAAGAAAAAAAGGTTTTTAAGTCAGAGTGGAGATCCTTCAGACTGCAGGTTAGTTCATGGGATGGAGCTGGCTACGTAATTTGATGTGGTGCGATAGGATGGGATGGGGTGGTATGGTATGGTATGGGGTGGGATGGGATGGCATAGGTGGGGTATGGTGAGGTGGGGTGGGATGGGATGGGATGGGGTGGGATGGGATGGCATAGGTGGGGTATGGTGAGGTGGGGTGGTGTGGGATGGGATGGGATGACATAGCATGGCATTGGATGGGATGGGAAGGGATTGGGAGGGTGGGATGGGGTAGGATGATGGGATGGGTGGGATAGGATGGCATGGGATGGGCCGGGACGGGATGGGATGGGATGGGTAGGATGATGGGCTGGGTGGGATAAGATGGCATGGGATGGGCTGGGACGGGATGGGATGGAATGGGATGTGAAGGAACTGAGAGGGTGGTATTGGGTGGGATGGAATGGGATGGGATAGGATGGGATAAGATGGCATGGGATGGGCCGGGACGGGATGGGATGGAATGGGATGGGAAGGAATTGGGAGGGTGGTATTGGGATGGGATGGAATGGGATGGGATAGGATAGGATGAGATGGGATGGGATGGGACGGGCGGGATTGGATGGAATAGGATGGGAAGGAATTGGGAGGGTGGGATGGGATGGGATGGGATGGGGTGAGGAAGGATGGGATGGGGTAGGGTAGGGTGGGGTGGGATGGGATGCGATGAGATGGGATGGGGTGGGATGGGGTGGGGTGGGATGGAATGGGGCAGGATGGGGTGAGATGGGGTGGGGTGGAATGGGATAGGATGGCATGTGATGCGATAGGCCTTTCATGAATGCATATCATTCCGCACTCAGATTCCCTAGCATCCCGCGGCTACAAAGCCCCCTCACCTTGAGGAATGTTTCCACCTGCATCTTGACCTCGGTCAGGTCTTCGTCCTCCTCGGACATTCGGGAGGCGATGACATTGACCTTCTCGTCCAGGACCTTGACGTCTGACGCCAGCTGCTCCAACGAAAACCTGCAAGAAATGAAGAACAACACAAAAATCCACCTCAGAACCAGTTTCTCTCTGGATTCAAGACTCATTGTATAAAGAATATCCAGCCACAGTCACGCAGCACTGCTCAAAACCAGTGACATTGCTGGTCCCATAGACGCCCTACTGTTGGATGATCTCGGTCAAAGACGAATCACAAACTCCCCAACACGTTCGTCCTGCGCGAGAATGGACACGTCTGGGTTCTCTAATCTTTTGAGATTTGCTGATCTGGTTCACACTCACCTCGACGCCTCCTCCAGATGGGTCAACTCCTCGGGAAATTTCAGGAGCTCCTTCTGCTGCGCTTGCTGTAGAATGGATGTAGACAAGATCAAAACACGACTTAAAACTGTGCAATACAGTACCGGTACTCTGCCGGATTTCTGGAGACTTTCACAGATTTCCACAAACTTCAACAGATTCTCAGAGATCCACAGACCCACAAATTTCAACAGATCAACAGATTTCCATAGATTTCTAGGGATCTACAGATTTCCATAGACTTCTATGGCCTCCGATGGATCCGGCACAGCATAATGAGGAATAACCCCACTTTTGAGATTTGGAGATTTTCTAATCATGTGAAAAAATATACCATTAGCTTTCAAATGATATCAAAAAATAATATCCTCTAATACTTAAAATTTCCGAAAATACAAAAAAAATAAGAAATATTTGTAATCGAATTGTATAGATACTTTAACTTCAGGCGTTGTTTACTCAAAAAGTGTTTTGGTGGGATATTCCTCATGTCGTTGTGCCGGGTCACATAGGCCCCCTATACTTTGTCAGATTCCATAAACATCTACAAACCCCATTAAACCTCTACATATTTCTATACTCAGAGTTCCACTAGCTCCCGTTGACTTCCACTCCGTTCCACGAATTCCCACACAAACTTCCAAACTCGTTGAGACTTTCACAGGGTTCCACCGAACAACAGACTTCCTTGGACTTCTCCTTGACACTCTGGAGACGAGGAGATCGCAGTAATTGTATAGCTCTTACCGAGGCCACGTAGTGCATCAGGTTCATGCGAGGCTTGTTGGCTCTCGTCTCGACCAGCTTGAGCAGCGAGGAAACCTTGAAGCCCACAGCGTTGCCAGCATAGCCGCCCTGAATATACGGTCCACAGCCACACAGAATGAACAAGAACCAGAGACCAATTACCAAACAGTTGCTTCAATGCTTCTCACACTGAAATCGCAGTCAAATCGCAAGGGAACAGCCTCTTCATTTGAGATAGGCTATGAAGATTTTGAGTTAAGCGAAGTTGTATGTATCAATGTTTTATTTCCCAATGGAAAAGAATCCTTGTTTGACTTGGCAGGAGTTTTGAGTTATCAGCGTTTGACTTATCGATATTTCACTGTAGGGTATGGTCACACCTTATGGCTGGATAGCTATGACTAGTGGTGGATTCTAACGCTATCTGTATAGGGAATTACGGACCAGTGCCATTTGTTTCTATAACTTCGCATCTGCTGAGATTTGGTGTGCTACTGGGAAGATGCCAGGGTCAGGACTCTTAAAATCCACGAGAGGCATTCTGGAAGTCACGCAAACCCAGAGGAGCGGTTATAACAGAGCAGAGAGCAGGCAAAAACTGATCTTAACCCGCTGTACCCTTTACCAGGAACAGCCCCAGCTGCTCAATATGCGAGGGGAATTTCGAGAATTTTTCTAAACATTTGTGTAGCTCAGGTCACTGCAATCATCCAACCATCTGCAATATTTCTCCATAAATGTTGAATTTTGTTTTGCATTTTTGAGGACTCAGTTTCCATAGGTCATTCATCAGGGAACTTTTTGTTTTATTTTCTTAAAAAAGAAGACTTCTACGGTGGTTTTAAAGAGACACGATAGGAAAAAAAATAAAGCAAAACAAAATTGTTGAGGGAACAACCAATTTTTTTGAGAAAACAACCAATTTTGTTGAGGGAAAAATCAAATTTTGTTGAGGGAACAACCAATTTTTGTTGAGGGAACAACCAATTTTGTTGAGGGAACAACCAAATTTTGTTGAGGGAACAACCAATTTTGTTGAGGGAACAACATTTGTTTTTGCTTTATTTTTTTTCCTATCATGTCCCTTTAAAACCACCGTAGACTTCAAACTTACAGCGTTGAGAAAATTGCCGGTCACAAGCACCAAGTAGAGAATCTCACGGAGCGACGACGATGATAAGATTTCTGAAAGGAAAGGAAATCCACGCAGCAAGACATTAAAAAAAGTGGGTCACATGGACGAGCGGCTATACCCCTTAAACGGGCCCCCGGTTTCCCGTTCACCACAGCGAGGATCTACGGTCGAGTGACCGCACGCATTTTAAATCCATCGGCAATAGGTTGCCATGAATACCCCATCATTCACCCGCCCCCAGTCCTTTCAAAATTCAATACACGGAGCGGTGAGTGAATGGACGAGCAAAATAATATTGCTTTCTCCAACGCAACAGTCACGGTCTACAGATCGTGCTGCGATCTTCCACGCTGAGATAACCACATCAGACGATACGCGCACATACACCGACCGTCCCACTACACTCATGCATTATCGTAGTGGTTAAAGGCCCTATACAACATTGGTAAAGGTCACAAGATTGCCACAATTTGCATGTTAAACCATAAAACATTCCCCAAAACCAATACTGCGAAGGTTTTAAGCTGAAATGGTAATCTGAGAATGTAGAAAAATGCCAACAAACACATCACGGTTTACGTACCATTCTGTAGTGTAGGAAATAGTTCATCACTCGCAAGTGATAAAATATTTGTTGATGTTTGAGTGATTTCCCCCAAAAGTACAGCATCCCAGACCGTAATAATTATTTCAACATGAGGATTCTATTATGACCAATTGACCATCTACAAACTGTGTGAATTAGAAGGTAATCTGTAGACATCGATGTTTCCCGATCTTCCCAATGTTGTATTGGGCCATTAACCTCTCTCTCTACCTCCCACTCTCTCTCTCTCTCCCCACTTCCCCTCTCTCTCCCTTCCTCCCACTCCCTTTCTCCCCTCTCTGTGTTTCTCCCTTCCTGTCTCTCCCTTTTTTCTGTCTCGTACTTTCTTTCTCTCTTTGGGTTCTGTTAAGGGGAAATAAATGTCAATCTTATGGTCTCGCTTTCCTCGAAAGATATTCATGTAAGATGAGCTGACATTTGAAATCCCCAAGTAGTTTTTTCCCAAAGCGAATGAGACAGATACCGGACCAGATCGTTTGAAATATAATTTTGAATTCTTCAAATTACCTTGGTCGTTATTTTCTTATGGTGAAATACAATAACGGGCTAGTCCTGAACATACCTCGTTAGAACTGTTTATATGTTATAGTGCTATTACAAAGCTATATATCCTCTTTCCTCATATAACAAGTCTCACTTGTTTCAATATACAGCATAACCATTTATAGTTAAACGGTAAATTAGTTTTGCTGCAAATACCACGATAATGGCTTGGTTCGATTTACGTTCCCCTGAATTTCTAGCCCGATGGGCGGAACAAATTCTTACTAAAAACAAATCGAAACCCAAAGGGGACACTTATCTGAAACAGCGAGGGGATGGCGTTTATCCACCTGTCGGAAATCCGCTCTTTATTCGACGGTCCTCAGTTATTGTGTGCACTTTTCAACGGCAGGTGTGTGCAATGAATACACCCTTACAAAAGACGGTCCTACATTCCTCAATAATATACTGCATGGGGGCCGCCTACGTGAAATTGTACGCCCGGCAATGGATGCAATTTCAGGGGGGGGGGGGGTGAGGAGGGGGATGGTAATCGACCGTTGTCTAGCAGGCTACTTAGTACGTACCCTGACAGGCCTCGATGATGCAGCCGATGGAGGGAATCAGGTAGTCCATGTTGGAGGTGAACTCCTCTTTCAGAACCATGCTCTCCACGCGTAGCTTGTAGCTGTTGATGGGCGACAGGGTGAGGAGAAAGGGAGGAATTTTGGGATGAATTATTTGGGGAGGTTTAGCTAAGCAACAGCAATAGACGGTCGTGACTCGTGAGTCCCGGCTCCAGGCTCTGGCTCATGGTCTCGCTGAGGCTCTGGTTCTGGCTTTGGCTCTTGCTCTGGATCAGGCTCTGCTTCTGGAACTGGCTCTGACTCAGGCTAATGCTCAGGGTCAGGCTCTGGCAGTGGTTTTATCTCTTGCCGCGGCTCTAGCTCGAGCTTTTCTGGCTCTGGCTCAGACACTGGCTGGGGCTCAGGCTCTTGCTGGGGCTCAGGCACTGGCTGCGGCTCAGGCTCTGGCTCCGGCTCAGGCTCTGGCTGGGGCTCAGGCTCTGGCTGGGGCTCGGGCACTGGCTAGGGCTCAGGCACTGGCTGGGGCTCAGGCACTGGCTGGGGCTCAGGCACTGGCTCGGGCTCAGGCACTGGCTGGGGCTCAGGCACTGGCTCGGGCTCGGGCACTGGCTGGGGCTCAGGCACTGGCTGGGGCTCTGGCACTGGCTGGGGCTCAGGCACTGGCTGGGGCTCAGGCACTGGCTGGGGCTCAGGTTCTGGCTCAGACTCAGGCACTGGCTGGGGCTTAGACACTGGCTGGGGCTCTGGCTCAGGCTCAAGCACTGGCTGGGCTCAGGCACTGGCTGGGCCTCAGGCACTGGCTCTGGCTCAGGCACTGGCTGTGGCTCAGGCACTGGCTCTGGCTCAGGCACTGGCTGGGGCTCAGGCACTGGCTGGGGCTCAGACACTGGCTGGGGCTCAGGCACTGGCTGGGGCTCAGGCACTGGCTGATCATGCTGATGTACTCTGACGAAACTTAACGGAGCGCAAGCCCACATAAGAGCGTTTCAAAACCTGGTCTAAAAACCCTTCATAGTCCCTAGGCTAATCCAACCCATTGATAAACGCCACTAATACTAGTGAGTGACCCCTTTGGGACTTGGCTTAAAGGTTTGCAGTTACTATTTCCCTTAGGCTACCAACGAGAAAGGGCTGCGTATACATTGTGATAATGTTCAGTCTGGTTCAGCCCACCACGGCAAACTGCATCTTTCAGCATCGGATCTGCGCCTCGTATACACACATTTTCCAAGAAAGTCGGAAGAATGACGAGGCTGCTTCTAATGTGGCTACATACTGCGCCCGTGTCTGTGAGCGACATAGACTAGAGTATTGCCGCCATGTGAGAGGTGGCCTGGTGTCACGTAGACCCCCTACCGCCGCACGCTCAATTTTTTTTCCCAGGATGGAAAAGGCCACCAATGACACAAACGCGCGCTATTGGTTGCATTTTATCCAGACATGGTGAATTATTCATGAAAATGTTGCACACATACATCTTTATGGTGCACGCTTGTGGTGTAGTACACGCTTCTGGTAAAGTATACATTAGTTACCGGTATGTACATGTACAATTTGTAGGCATACACACATGTACATGTATACCTAACATGCATACTCAAATCAAGATCTGAGTGGGTAAGTGAAATGATTGTATAGGAAGGTTTGCGGTGACACCATGTATAAGGTCTCTTAAAGGAAGAGGTTTGGTTCTGAAAAAAACCTGAGTGGTAACTCGACGTTTCAACCAGTATGCTCTTGCCGTCTGGTCGAAACGTCGAGTTACCACTCATTTTCTTTTCAGAACCAAACCTCTTCCTTTAAGAGACCTGATACATGGTGTCACCGCAAACCTTCCTATATCGATTCACCCACCATGCAAAGTCTTAAGTCTTATTTATGAAATGATTATCATGAATAATTCACCACGCGCAGACAAAATGCAACCAATAGCGCGCCTTTATGCTAATGATGGCCTTTCCCGTCCTGGGAAAAAAATACGCCTCCCGCACCGAACACTAAAAAGGACAGACATTTTCGAGGTGGCCGGTGTGTACCGAGTGTTGGAAAAAATCGACAACGGAAAGTTGAATCAGTGACGTCAACTGCTGAGCTCAGCTGCCTCGTGTGCATGCACTTTGCCACTTTCGAGGAATTGTTGGCGAAAGCCGATGAACTTGCCACTGCACAATGCATACGACCGGGGATTCAGAAGCACATACCATAACCTCCCTACTCGGCAAACAGTGATTCGCCACTCAAAGCCCGCAATGCCATAGCATTATGCGAATTGTCGGAAAAGCTTCCTCTTAATATTTACTTCTTCCCCGGCAAGATTGAACAAAATAACATTTTACACAAAAGAATACTGAGTTTCCGGCTCAGGTGAAGAATTGACAATGCACGTACATATGTTTGGATGGGGGTCTACGAATTGAACATTATTCGGAAATCGGGTAAACGGTGGCATGCTTGCAAGGCAGCCAGATGTTGTATAGATGTTTGCCTTAAACAGGTAGCTTCTATTAGGGTGGACTCTGGAAGGCTATTTAACAGATTTGATTGAAAATGAATTTCCTGGTTCAGAATCGCACGACCGAAACGACGAATGACACGCGCATAATCTGTACATAATGCGTAATGACATCTTTATGCAGGCTGACATTTCCACAGCCGCGTCCAATGCAGTCTCTCCGGTAAGGTTCAGGCCAGAGATCCAGGTCATACGGACGTAAACCCCGGCACAACGGTGCTACCGGGCTAGCCTTGATCAAGGTGTGGGTCATCGATATGGAAATCAGAATCCGGCCTTAAGAAATACTGTACGGTGCTTTGCGTGATACCGTTGCGAGTGAAACGCAGCCCCATTCTCCTCTCATAGCCTGCGCACGCCTTTCCCTGCCCGTACCTTGCATGCGCGCGTACGTGTTAGGCCTTTTCTGGTCCATAAACCAGCGTCCGGGGTCTTGCTACTAGTGCAAGAGTGCTGGCATGCAGGACGACTGCGTACACGCTCGTACACCTGTACGCACACAGACTGCTGTGTGTGTGATGGCAGCGGCACGGCCCGCGTGCCTTGTATACAACTTGGATCCGGCGTGGTAGTGAGTGTCCTTGTGCCGTGGTCTGCTTGCGTCTGGCCTGGATCTCTGCCCGGTGCCGTACGCGTACCAGAGAGACCGGCTTGGACAAGGCTACTACCAGGCCGGGTCCTGTACACAGCACGCAGGCCGTGCCGAAGCCGTGCCACACACAACAGTTAGTGTCCGCACTACGTATGTCCGTACGAACATGCGCGTATTCGGGTATACAAACATGTAGTTATCCTGCATGCAGTCGTACGGGCCGCTCTCGACTGGTTTACGGACCAGGAAAATGGACAAGGACATGTACGCATGCAAGCTACTAGCTAGGGGTTCCAAGTCAGCGATTGGGAAATGAGAAGGGATGAACTGTGTGCATTTTCTGATTTTTTTAAGGGGGCCTGTTCTAGAAGCCTTTAATGGCTAAGCAGTCCATTCTCGACCCCCCAGACACCAGTGACGTGTATAGGCCTACTTACTATGGGATGCCCATCAGCATCAGGTAGAACTGCTCCGCCGGTCCCAGCCTGGCCTTGTTGCCATCAAACGCATTCAGCATGTCAACCTGTCCCCCAATCAAAGTAAATGATACACAAGCCGACACCTTGGTTAGAAAACCCAAATGAAGCCTCCCATGTACTGTGGCAATGCTATTTGCATCGCAGCACAGGTTCCTACTCCTGGGGCAATTTCATAAATGAAAAGAATGGAAAATGTCAAGGATGTCCCATACTATCCTTACAGCTGCTTAAGCACTAATGTTTGTCGAAGCATGAGAACCCCTGCTTCATCAAATCGGGTTGCCAGCCACAGTTCCACGTCCATTAAGTGTAGGCAAACATATTATGCTTGAATACAAATTGAAACATTGGCAAAGAAAACGTTGACAGGACCGGGACTTGAACCCGAGACCTCTGGATGATCGCACCGGCGTTCTTACTATCTGAGCTACCCAGCCCTTAGATGGTGGCCTTCCCAAATAGCCAACTATATTATAGTCTATAGTCTAGCCGGGGTGGGGCGCCAGTAAGTCAGAGACTTACTGGCGTGAGAGAGAGAGAGAGAGGGGGGGTGTCGCGATGCATTTTTTGGGGAAACCAAGCGCAATCGTTGATGGCCATTTTCATTTTTTTGGACGACGCCTTCATTACCTACTTTCATTAGTGAACGATTAGGACAACCTGGTTTGATTTATTTTCCCATTAAGACCCACCTAAAGTGACAGGCCAGATGCAAATCCTGGCAAAAACCTTCACTCCCAAAACGGATACAAATTTGGACAGAGAAGAACACAAAAAGTGCCGGGTTTGTTTTCTCTTTCTTTTACTGAACACTCACCTCGTCCGACTCTGGCAGAATCTTCAACAAGCTCTTGAGCTTTTCCACCCCAATGTCCTGACTTCTGCCTCCACGTATAAGGCGAACGATCACATCGTTTGTACTGAATCAAGAAATCGTAAACACCATTTCAAATCACCGGTTTCGTATCTGATAAGATTGACTAAGGCCGCGCACAATCTCATTGGCTACGGCTTCGAATTACACGGACGACTACGGAAGCCGCTATAGTCTGTGGCTTCACTGAAGCCCCATAGATTGTGCGTTACTTCTTGCCATAGCCAAATGAATTCGGCCACGGCCTACCGGTTTACAAAGCTGGCTATCGGGATCGTTGGTTCCCGCACAACATGGCGCCGGTCGTATAGCGGGTACCAGTGGATAGACTGCCGAATGCGAATGCTGATTGAGATCTAGACCTTCTAAGGACAATTCCATAAAGCTGATTAAGCACCAAAAAGTGCTTAAACAGGAAAAGCCTCCCTTGATAGAATAAGATTGCCAGCCATACAAACCCCCGTTGTTATTTCACTCAGAGCACCCACTATTACAGTCAAACAAGCCAAACTCGACAAACATAATGTGGACTGATTGGAAATATCGTCTTAACCGGGGATAAATGTTCATGCTTAGCAGGTTTCCATGCTTGAAGAACCAATACAACATTGGGAAGATCTGAAAACATCGATGTCCACAGATTTCCTTCTAATTTACACAGTTTGTAGATGGTCATGATAGAATCCTCATGTTGAGATCTTACGGTCTGGGTTGCTGTACTCTTCGAGAAATATTCACTCAAACATCAACGAATACATGTAGACTATTTCTTACACTTCAGAACGGTGCGAAAACCGTGACGGATTTTTACCTTTTTCTACTTTCTGAGATTACCATTTGAGTTAAAACATTCGCAGGATTTCGTTTTCGGCATGTTTAATGGTTCATGATTTAACACACAAACGGTGGTAATCTTTTGACCTTTACCGATGTTGTATAGGGCCTTTAAGCAGCTCTATAAAATGGGGCCATGTACGTTGGTCCCCAGTTCGGGTATTGCCTGTTGGAAGGAGGGTACCAGTGAATCGATCACTATAATCCAGCCCCTGAGCTGTGCAGCACAACCCAGACCAGACCCTGTCGATCTCAGAGTCATTCTCGATCTCAGACAACTATTGTTAATTTGTTATACTGTGATTATGTACTTCCCAATATCAATTTGGAGTCACCTCAGAATATAGAATGCAAGTTAAATCCGAATCTTCAACCGTTTTCCTTCATACAGATCGCTTTAAAATAAAATAAAAAAATCACACTGCCTAGAAAAAAAAGGATCGATTCTCCTGGTTCAAAGATCCTACTGCCACCCACGTTGACATTTGCAGCCAGGAAATATTTACGCACAAAAATATGCAGAGAAAAAAAACCCAACAACGTCAGAAATTCTGTGTATAGGTTTGTACCTTCTGAATTGCCTCAGGAAAATGTTGACGTTCAGGCTTCTGCGGCCATCCAGAAGGTTTATCTAAAAGAGCCAAGCAAAGCAGAGGGAGAGAGAAAGAGGATTGGAATGTTGTGCAGAAAGACCACCTGTGGAATTGTTGGCATAACGATCAATAAGGAATCGTGGCCAGCAAAGATAATCGACTAGGCCGGTATTTGGAATGACAGCCGACTGAGAGGAGGATAGCTGAGGGGGTAGATCTAGATCGCTGATGCATTTAGCTAGAGTTCTCTATACACTGGTTCAAATCCCTATCCAAGCCAAATGTGTCTCAATAATAAACTACAAGTGTTAATCAAACATGTTGCAAACTGCTTACTGACTAAAATTACCAAAATGCAAATCTCACAATTTAGTGGGCCTGACGTTGCGATCCTAGCAGGACCTTTCTCAAAGGCAGAGTGACCACTCTGCCTTTGAGAAAGGTCCTGCTACGATCGAAACGTCAGGCCCACTAACATTTAATAATAATAAACTAAATGGCTTAATAAAAATTAGGTCGCCAGCCACAGCTTTGTTCAGCGAACAAAAGCAGAATCCAAGTAGCTTTGAGCTTAACTTCAAAGTACAGTCGATATCATTCTTCAATATAATTGTCTCCGACTCCCGTACTCTCTGTAAAGACAACTTGTCACTGTCAGCGTCTAGTGTCTAGACCATGAGCCGTGTTTATAATAATGGCAGTTCGAGAGCCCTTTTCACATTCCAGAGAAAGACAGGACAAACAATGCACTCGTACGCTGACGTGGACCTATGCACAGGTCAGACCTCAATTTCTGAAGAACAAAAATAGGAAACGGGTGAAGAGACCGACGCGCAGAAGACAGACAGAATTTGGCCCACATGCAGTATGGCTTGATATGTGGCATCGACCTGAACTCTACCCTAGTGAAACCTCAAATTGCCATAACCGTGCTTGATTTATACAGAGTGATAGGGATCGCAAGCATCATTGACTGGGCACAAAGCGAAGTCATTCCATGACAAGTTTGGCCAAGGTACTTTTCCAATGGCGGTAGTTTAAATCGTCGATTGGGCACAACATTACTATCCAAACAAAGGACAAGATGTAGCCCGTACAGTTTGAAAACCTTCCCTCGCATAAAGCGATTACAACGTCAGATTGCTGCTGATTGCCTCAAGTCCAAAAACGACCTGGAATATGTGAATCTGAAAACAAAGTCACAGAACCTTCTGATACCATTAATCACAGAAGGATCAATCTCGAAGCCAGAGTTATGTTGCCCAGAGATGACCTGGCCTACATTAACACCCAAACGCCCCGACCTCCCAAGTTTGAAAGATAATGTCTGGCGTTTCAAACTTTCACTCTCATCAGCCGCTGTCTTCAGGGACGTGAATAATAAACATTCGTGCATGGCGATGTCAAAGGTTATAGACAGAGTACACTGGAATTTGGAGCTGTTGGTTTTCAAGGAGTGTGTCACCGGGGAGTGTGACTCTGCATTTATTTTGTCCTCACCATTTCGACGCTCTCCTTCTTCTTCTGTGTTCGTTCCTCCTTACCGTCCACTTGGGTTTTCTTGGGCATGTTCTGCTGGCAAAACAGTTCCTCCATCGTCTCCCAATCGGCACTAAATCCGTTCTGGATCTGTCCGGGCGAACAAAAATAAATGCTTTACAATCAGTGTTGACTTTGTGGGTTTTTTTGGTGGTCCTCGCAGATTCTTCTCCGAGAGAGATTTTTTTTTAAATCAAGAGAGGAAGAGAATCGAATCGATCCTGTGTTGTACTTTGTCTGACAATCACTAAAACCATAACGGAATAAGAATTACTCCGGTTTTGAAAATGATACCATTTCAAAACGGAGTAATAATTTACTAATATGAACAAAAATTTCAAAGTGCTTACTGCCCTTGAGAAAAGTCCTGCTATAATACATTAATAGGATTGAAACGTGAGGTTTCCTAATTTGTTTGGCATTTCAAAACGGGGTTGCTATTTTGAATACAAACCGCTCGGTTTTGAATTAAAAAAATTAAGCATTTTCAGATACATAGCACTGCTGTGCATATGGTTCACCTGTTCCTTCTATTCATTTATTCGCTGATATCTTCTTCGATCATTAGTTACTATGTGTCTTCTCTATCCCTCGGCAGGTGGTTCGGCTGAAATTGTTCAGTGCTGCCGCGCGTGAGACAGGAATGTTCGTCACCCCCATTTGTCTCACGATTCCCAGTCGGCAGAATATACAAACAAGTGCCATGCAGTTGAATTATACAAACGGCACTCGCTCAGACCAGCGGATGACAAGGTTCCGTACTTGAACTAGAAAGGAGAGGACGAGAGGGAGGGAGGGAGGGGAGGAGAGGGGAGGGAGGGGAGAGGGGAGAGGGGGAGAGAGGGAGAGAAGGGAGGGAGTAGGGAGTTGGGGTGAAATCTCCCACAAAAACACCCACAGGAGCGGGCAAAATGGGGAATTTATGTTTTACAGTTGCAATTCTATTGACGGTAACACTTCCGCTCTGGTGCCTTTGATTTGGGAACTCCCCAAAAAACTGGCGAAGTGGAAGAGGCAGAGACAATAACACAGGCAAACATATTACCACACAGACAAAACACACGGTCACTGGCACGCTGTTCAAACCGGAGGAATTTCTCGGAAGCGACCGAGCGGCAAGAGAGAGGCCTCTTCCAACCCTCCCCGAAATTTGTTCCGCTCGTAATCTGCGGTCGTGAGTAAAGCAACGGTCGACGGGGAGCGTTTACGAAAGAAAAACCGCAAACGGGGAACACAAACCCGTACTTGTTTGATCGGCAAATTGTGGTCATTAGCCCCCGGGCTCGTAACAAGCCATAAAATACCAACTGTGTCCCTCTCCCACCATTGCTTGTCCCTAGTCCCAACAATGCGTAATAATAAACCTGTCGTGTTATTACACATGCCTCAGTCCGGCAGCGCGTTCGCTTTGGGAGCTGGCGGAAGGACTTATCGGCGAGGCTATGGGCACAGGACCCGGGTTTGTTCCGACGATATCGGTGGGGCCCCATAGCCTTTGAAGCGACCGCCCCGTTCCCCTCCCTCGCCGAATTCGGCCAAAGCCCTGTTTGTTGGTTTAAAGGACCAGCGTCAAGCCCCTCCACTATACGTGTAGAACTGTGGATATACTAGCTTCACACGGGTCCCTCGTAATATTAGCCCCTGACCAGTTAGTATACTGATGGACAGAGACCGCTGGGAAATGGGTTAGATCTCTTCAATAGTATAAACCTCCTTGTGGTGCTAACATCAACACGGCGGCACATACTCAAGTTCGCATAATCTCTTGTTTTGAACCTATACGACTCGGGATCACGCTGCAGCCTTTCTCGGTCGGAATTGAGCCCACCCTTCTGATACACGATGCTATGAAATACACGTTATGACACGGAAGTGGAACCGAAAAGGCACTGCTTTTGTAAACTGGCTGCATGTGCAATGTGTAGATGTATTATTGTGACGTTTGTGTCAATGCGATTCAATGGGGTTTGCCCTACTACTAGTACTAGGGTACTCGCACTGCATGCTTGCTGTGTGGACGACGTTGAGGGAAGCAGACAGGCACATTTCTCAAGTTCAAAGATGGCGGAGGAGTATTCTACAACGTGACCTCCCCCATCATCTCCCATATTGGTATTCCAGTAAAAAGGTCCAACCAATCTCATTATTCGCCCATCCCGTCTTTCAACCGTTTAATTCCTTCCCTGGGAAGACAGCTGGCTGTAGAATACTAACACAGAATTGGCCCTGCATAGACCAGCTTTGAAGCAAGGTTGATATTTGGAACCCTGTGAAGCCTTGAGGTATCCGACAGCACAGTCAGTGCTGTACTGGCACGCATTTCATACAGTGGGCTGCCCGTCATTCTGATAGCACTTTAGCTCTAGCAGCCACATTGGGAAAGCTACAAACATGGATACTGAAAAGTGAAATGGGACGATACTGAATTCGGACAGAAGAGAGAGAGAGAGGGTGATTCTGTGGGGTCGCATTGCTGAACTTCGTCTCATGCGGTCTTGTTCGTCGGGTCTGAATCAGCAGAATGGTGATATACATAAAGAAGTACTGTTGCGAATTTCATACTGCACTATAGTTGACAATTCCGGCCACAACAGCGCAAGGCCACAGGGCTGCATTTGGATATCGAATATAACTAGTTCATTCGAGGCACAGGGGGCCTGCTGTGTCAAGGTACCGGTAAGGAACGCACACCTTTTTTTTGCCAGGATTCGGTGAACTCCTGAATACATTCTCCGTCCACAAAAAATGGAGGGAGACCGACCGACCTGTGCTGCAGAATGAATCAGCACCGCGCGAAGCCATCCCTGGTACCCGCGCCCTCGTTCTGCGCGTGCAAATTAAATACCTCTGCCACCCCACCCCCCCCCCCCTCGCTGCAAACCCACTGACACAACAAATACGTGGCTTTTGAGGAAGGAATACGGTCGGTTTGGTAACAGAATCGCCTCCACGGCAGAAATCAATGGAGCCGGGTCAAGGGTATCTGGTTTGAACGACAAACATCCCGTCCCAGAAGGACCTGTGAGCGCCAAGCCATGTCTACACACGGTCTCTACCGTGGCTTATCTATATACTTGACTAGCCGTGCGTTCGTGTGGGAGGAGTAGGTTCTCCTTGTTTTCAATGGGTTGTTTTTCTCGAGCAACAATAGGAGTTAGGACAGGTTCACCGGGCAACTCCCATCGTCAAATAGCGAGGCCAGGGAATCGGGGCTTCGGGAAATTCCATGCAGCAAATCAATGGGGAGACACTGACGCACGTCACGCCTGATCTAGGCCAGCATCGTAGCTGTGTACTTGAAGTTGAACCATAGAGCAAGTTACATGTGGCGTTCAAACACTCGGGAGGCGCTTCAAAGACGCCAACGAATGATCCAGCACATTGGAACGCTAGTACAAACCACGATGTCATGAGACACCGGCAGTGAAACCTATCCCGTGTCATGAACGGTTCTTCTGTTCCGACTTCTGAGCTCATCAAAATGGGAAATTAGCCCGGTTTGTCCCGGTCTAACAACGTGGAGATCTTAGAGTGATATACAACAATGTTGCAAACTGCTTACTGACTAAAATTACCAAAATGCAAATCTCAAAATTTAGTGGGCCTGACGTTTCGATCCTAGCATGACCTTTCTCAAAGGCAGAGTGACAAGGACAAACAGATACATGTACACGAAGGAGGGGGGAAGAGAGTGAATAGGTGTAAGGACACGAATGAGAAACAAAGGACAAAGGGTAAAGCTGGTAAGGAGAGATCAAAGGGAAGGGCAAGGAGTAGGGTAGGGATTAGTGAGAGGAGGGGAGAGATCAAAGAGAGAAACTTGAAGATCTTGTGAAATTGGGATATGATATACTTGAGTATTTTGGTTTCCTCTCCAAGAAATAGGTGGACACCATTTCCGACGGTATAGCGACACATACCGGAACGGGTATTGTCCACGTGACCAATCCGTGTTCAGATGAAACATGACTTTGCTTCGTTTTGGTACGGGCGGTAGAGGGTCACATTTACAATTTGCAAATGATGTGCTTTGCACTGTGCGTGCCACGAGGAACACCAGAACAGACTTGAAGATTTCAATGGTGGGAAGTACCAAGCTGAAGGTTTGCGGTGTCACCATGTAAACCATCTCTTTTGAGACGGAGTGTGGCTCAGAGCGAAAGAGATTATTTTACATGGTGTTAACAGCAAACCTTCCGCTACAAGAATGAAACAATACAAATGCACTCGTTCTATGAAGTCGGCCATTTCGAAAGCGAAACTCAATCTGCGCGTGGCATTTCTGGCCCAGTCTGTATATTCGTCACAGTCTGTGTAACAGTGTGAACTTCGTTCTGATCGTCATCATTTGCATCCTGAGCGTCGAAAGGTCATTGGTTTGTGTTACCCATCAATGAGAGCTCTTTCCAATGCATTCCGTCATGGGACGAACGGCCACATTTCTACCTTTGCCCCAAGACCACATTTGGCCATGGCAGTGCCTGGTGCAGGCTGCATGTGCTATCCGCTACATTGTGAAAACGAACTGCACCTCATGCACTTCTGCAATGGCACATAATTTTGTCCCAGAATCATGAACACTTGAGGCACCTACTGTACTTCGTGCACATGGAATACTGTAGCTCAAGCACTTTGGGCATTGCAGTCACTTGAGCAAAAACCGGATGAGGTGCATGAAGTGCTTCATTTACAAGAACATCTCCCTATCTATTGTACATCAAGCACATGGAGTGAAAGTGAGCATCACCTCGTGCACATGTATCGTGCACCATGTGCATCAACATACTTCATCCATGTGCATGATGTGAGCACCGTTTTTACGGTGTAACATTGTGTCATTCTTTACTGCGCCCAACTATACGTGTACCTATCGGTCAGCATCTTTTCATATAGGGCGTTTCAACCCAGGATATGTTCGCTTCTATTCTTTGCAAATAGTGCGGAATCTTAGCCTTCACGCCCTGCTTGCAATAATAAAAAAAACAGGGAAGAAAGACTTGAAAATTGTTCATACAGTTTGAAAAATGGCAAAGCCTTGAGTGGAGACAGTTGTTTTGTCTTACCCCAAACAAAGATGTTATAGGCCCTGGTTGACTTTTCAGTCAGTAGACATACTTTCTTTTAGGAAAGCTGACCTTACATTGTATCACATTTCAACAATGGAGCTTTCATTCATCGTCCCCACCGCAAACTCTCCCGGGTCATGGCGAGGTAACTTGGGCTCAAATGAATTTTTTTTTATGCTCTCTTCTTTTTTTTCCGCCTGGGCCAGGCTCGAAATAATGGACTTTTTTATTCGGGGGGTGATCATCCCTCCCACTGTGGGATGGAAACAACTTTACAATGGACTCTGCAATCCATGCCACGGATTTTTGTTTTCCTCTCGGTGAAGGCGAAGTTGGGGGGTGCGCATTATACACGGATGCGCATTATACCCGGGAATTTACGGTATTTGTGAAGGCCGCCACATAAAGGCAGTACAGTTCAGGGGGTCTGAACCTCAATGTGCTGGTACAGTACGTAAAGCCAGAGTTCTTTTGTTCAAGTCCATGGAGGTCAATGTCCTTCACTATTGAGCCAATAAGAAAGTCATATTGTTGTATCACCTCCGATTTCAAAAGAGTTAGGGTTATATAGAGAGAGAGGGAACTTAGAGGGCTTACCATATTGACCTTAGCCCAGACACTGTTGCCGCTCATGACTTTGTGGGGAGGCAGCTTGCTCCAGTTGAGCGTCCTCATCCGCATCTTGGGCCGGACGCTGGGGATGGCCGAGGAGCTGGGCAGCGTCTGGCCGGGGCTCGGGCCGGGCCGGGGCGCCGCTCCGCTCCCCGGCGGGGGAGGGGGCGGCGGCGGCGGTGCGCCCCCCGGCAGCGATGGAGGCGGCGGCGGGGGCGGTGGCGGCCCGCCGCCGAGGGCAGGAGGTGGAGGAGGCGGTGGAGGAGGAGGAGGAGGGGTTGGCACAGTCTGTGAAGGCGGCGGTGGTTGTGGCATCGGCCCGTGCGATGGAGACGACGTCGACGACGATACAGGCATAGTCTTTACTGGGCACTCCATCGCCCGCGAGTCCCCCTGATGGACGCCCATCGCCGGGCCCGAGGGGCTCGGCTCGGCCGCCGACGGTGGAGGACTCAGCTCGCCCTGGCTCCGTCTCCGACCGCCCTGGCTGCTGCTGCTGCTGTTGCTGCTGGTCCGATCCGACGACGACTCTGGCAGCGGGGACGAAGGGGGCATGGTCCGGTCGCCGGCGCCGTCCGCCCGCTCATCGCTCGCGGTCCCTTCCGGCCCGCCGTGCCGACGCTCCCGGTAGTAGGAGGCGGCCGTGCGGGCGACGGCCCGGTCGCTGTCCCGCAGCAGCCGGCCGGCCTCGCTCTCGCTCTCCAGCAGCACGGCCCGGTGCACTAGCTTCTCGGCCGCCTCCCACACGGCCGGGCTCAGCGGGTGGGCCGGCTCGATCCTCAGAAGGTGCTGCAGTAGGGTCAGGAAGGGGGTCAAATGGGGCGTGTCGCAAACCTGGGGGGTGGAGGAAGAAAGGGGGAGCAGAGATGATGAATAAAGGCATACAAGCCAGCATATTAAACTGTTGATGTAAATCGGCAATCCGGATCTGGATCAGCCATTCTAATCTGGATCAACCATCCTGATCTGGATCAACCATCTTGATCTGGATCAACCATCTTTATCTGGATTAACCATCTTGATCTGGATCAACCATCTTAATCTGGATCAATAATCCTGATCTGGATCAACCATCCTGATCTGGATCAACCATCTTGATCTGGATCAACCATCTTGATCTGGATCAACCATCTTGATCTGGATCAACCATCTTGATCTGGATCAACCATCTTGATCTGGATCAACCATCATGATCTGTGTGGCTATCAAGGCTAGGGTCAGCCATTTGAACCCGGATCATCCATACGGACCCAGCTAACCAACCCTGAACTGGGTCAGCCGTTTGAACTTGGATCCGTCATCCAGATCCCGATGGCTAATCCAAGGAGGAAAACCAAAACGTAAATCAGGCTTCAAGATCAGGATAAGGTATCCGAATTTAGATCAGGCTTGAGGATCTGGATCGCCTGTAGCTGTCCGGATCAAGTTCGGCAATCTTGCTCCGGATCAGCCGTGCGCTGGTTCCCGCACCTCTCAGTCTCAGCGCCCGTTGGGTGGAGGGAACCAATGAGATGGAAGTCTGGCCGATACACAGACCCGCCAGTACAGCACGAACAACCATCTATACAAAGGCAGACACTCGGCACGACACGAATCCACTAAACTAACCAAAGCAGATGACAGCGCTCGCTGCGCGAAGAGACGGTGAAAACACGACCCCACTGTCCGACCATCAAGTGTTTACATAAAAGAGCTCCGACTAGCATAGGTGAGGGTCAGACAAAGACCTGGCATATTTTCATTCAATCCAGTGAGCGCGTGAACTAACACGGCCCGCGAAGGTCTGAAGTATAAAGCAGTCCATGTCGATAACAACCCGTCTGGTCTGGCGGCAGGTTGGCACTGTATTTATACTCAGCTGTCATGTACCGGTACAGTAATGTACACGTAACTACACCTCTCTCCTTATTCCTCCATGCTACACCACAGCGGTCAAGTACCGAATTTGGGTCATAAACACCTTATGTCATCAGCATGAACACAGTAAAATAGGGCCTTAACCAAACTACGGTTCTGTTTCCTTCCTCCGTGACCAAACTTGCCTTATATAAGGCGGTGTCTCCGGTACGGCACCGGACGGAGATCCAGGTCAAACGCACGCAAACCAATGCACTACCACACCGGATCCGAGCTGTACGGAGCTCGCAGACCGCGCCGCTGCCGTACGCACATGTACATTTACTGTGCATGTGCAATTGTACATAATTATGTACGGGCGTGTACGCGCCTTAGTACGCAGTCGTCCTGGCGGTAAACGCTGGTTTACGGACCAGAAAAGGGCCCGCACCCAACACGTACCGTACTCGTGCAAGCTACGGGCAAGGAATGACGTGCGTAGGCTATGAGTATGAGCGGATAATGTGGCTGCGTTTCACTCGCAACGGTATTACGCAAAGCACCAAACAGCATTTCTGAAATTGTCAGGAAGCAAAGACACCACATGACTTACATGTATGTTCCTTCCTCTATTAGCAATGATATCAATTGATCAAATTCGGTACACCCCGGGGAATGCCAAAGTTTACCACACAAGGAAGCTCCTAGCTCTTTCGCTTTTGAGTCTATTCAACCATGATTCAACAATTCTTTGCTCTATGATTCAACGATCATCGCACCACACCTGACACTGAATACAGTAGTTGGCAGTTTGGCACGGAGAAGGGAAATGGAATTTAAAAATGACGGCAGTACAATAACACACAATGTATTCTATGCATTACAACAACGGAAATGACAAATGTGAATTTGTCCCTTACATGGAATTTTATGTTGATTTTGAAACTACATTGTGCAAGATGTGCAGGATGTTTATACAGCAGATACCAATCAATGTCTTTGGACAACTTTCTGTCGTCAGTGTGTTATTTTTAATACAGCCAACTTTATTGGTCAGTTCGAAGAAAACTATAGCTTGAAAGTATACACGTTTGCTTTTCACACTACGAAAAATCTCCGTATTGAACACGGGTTGGACCCGTGTTGAAAATTTCACTTGCAAGACTGACTCTTTTCACACTACAACATTTCAACACGGGTCGAACCCGTGTAGAGCACTCAACACGTGTTGAACGTTCATAGTGTGAAAAGGGCTTTACTCTATGCATGGTTTCTGTCAAATCATTCAGCACTATATTAGTCATGTTTGTTTTATTGAGTCGAGATAATGTGTCGGTACCCTTCAGTTTCGACCGACTAGTTTGAACACCTCCATGGTTTTGGTTTGAGCCACAGTGTACATAAAGACGTGCGTGTACATAAGCTATTAGGACGTGCATGATTCTTGGCGTTAATTGGGATACATTACATCCGAATGGGATTTCTGTCTATGTGATTCCAAACCATGTGTACTATCGGTCCACATATAATTGAGTTGGAAGGCTGCCTGTGTGGTTTGCCTAAACCACCGGACAACAAGACTATAGCCGCGTCCGCACTGGACTTATTTTTTACCGAGCCCGTGGGTAACATTCCAATGGGTAAATCTTCCCGGCGTCCGCACTTGGACTTTCGACTCGGGTAAACTAACCGAGACGACGCAGTAAAACTAACCGACTGGCGCATATAAACGCAAGAGGGCGCTATGGTGGTGACCTTTCACCGGATGTAAATACCATAAAACTACGACACGTCGACCCTGCTCGAAAAGTAAACAACATTGTTGTATTGGGACCATGGCACGTCACGTGGTATTTAGGGCCTCTGGCAATGCGGGGCGCCGGATGTGGTTTTTTACCGAGTCGTTTACCGAGACGTCGTGTCCGGATTGGACTTTTCGGCTCGGTTAAACTGACCTGGTCAATTTAACCGGGCAGAAGTTGGTCGGTTAAACTACCCACTGGAGTCGGGTAAGTTACCTGGGAGGAAAACTTTCTGGCTGTCCGCACTGGACTTAAAATGGTCAATTTACCCATTTGCTCGGTTAGTTTACCCATTTTAAGTCCAGTGCGGACGCGGCTTAACCCTTTTACGAACGAGTTGTTTTATCTTTGAACTTGGGCCTGAAAAGAAGTGAGGAGCTAAAAAAGTAAAATTCAGTTAGTTTGAATTTTGAAATTTGAATTTGATTTGACTTTATTCGAATATCAAATGATCAAAGCAGTTTCAAAAAGTTACATGACATGATCAAAAAAAAATACTAGTCTATCAAAGCAAAGATATTGATATTTGGGGAGCCCGTAAGAAGCAAGGCTTGTCTGGTACAGGCTCCCTTAGTTCTAAGAATCTAAAGATAAAATCACATAGGCCTAGGTTCGTTACAAAACCTAGCGTGCTAGTTCGTCTATCCGTTATTCCATACACGAAGTAAACATCCATCTAACCTGTCCTCTTCCAACTAACTGACAATAAATTATCAAGAGAAAACAGTGCGCCACAAATTTAACGACATCTGCCATAAAAAAGGGAAGATGCAGTATGACCACAGTCATTCCTGGAAACGAACAGTCAACGTGAAACAGGGACTGATCTAAACCCTAATGAGCGATTCACTAATGAGCCAACGCATACCAAGAACCGGCCCGGAAATGCCATGACTCCGATAGGAAGTGATTAGAGACCGATCGGAAACTCCCCTCCCTCCAAATGGTTCTCCCGTGGTTCCCCCAAACCCACCGGCACACGGGCGCTATGGATACAGCAGTCATCACAGGCGTGACTCAATGACACCGGCGGCCGACTACATTCCTCGGAATGTAGTCGGCCGTAATTTAAAAAAAAATTAACCCAAATGACCTAGGTCAACGCAACTTACATGAAACCGCAGAGGTATCAAATCCGCGCATATGAAGAATGTGACGCGAGAGATTTCCGAGGTAAACGCGTACAGACTAGCCCGAGAATCATTCCAGGGGTTAGTGAAGTCACAGCAGATGGGGAAAATGTTCCGTAGGGCTGGGCAGGGGGTATTTCCACAGCAGAACCAAGGGAGTTGGCAACGACGTGCCGTGTCGATGTCACAGACACGCAGACTGGGCACTACCTCACTGAGTATACACGAACTGCCAGCGCGGCGATGACTCATAGAAAAAGAGAGGGGGGGTTGCCCATGACGTCAACCACGTCATAAGCAATTACGACGATGCCATTGGTTCACGGGGGTCATTTGCCGGCGCGTCACACGGAGCGCGAGGCGAGCGATTGGCCGACGGCGCCGGGCAGGCTATGAATAAACATGACGGGTTAAAGTTGCTGGACCGTTGCGGCGATTATGGATCTCCTGAAGCGGCTACGTGTGCAATATACAATGCGCGATAAGTTTGTCATATTTGTGGTATACTGTCGTAGACAGCGGGTGTGATAATATGAGGGTAGTGTTCGGCCTCTACCAATAATGAAATATGCTTACTCAAATAGCAGCAGGTATATGCGTGTTTACATTCCACCGGCGCGCGCATACTGTCAGTAGGTTCGGGGGCTATGATTGAAGAAAACAGCTGGGGTAATATTTTGACCATGCGTTGGTCAACTGGTGACATTAGTGGCCAATAGGGACCCACCGACTGGATTGCGTTGGCTCAAATCGAGCACAAACTCGAACAAATCAAGATCAATACCAAGATGAAATGGTGGTCAAACGAATTTGCCTTTCAGTCGATGGGGATGGTGTGTGTTGGTAGCATGGGTATAATTTGGAGCGGTGGAACAGATCGAGTACCGTCATAGATATGATGCGATGTTGCGTCGATGAGAAGATGATTCGATGAGGTTTGGCCCAACTCAGCGTATAATAAGCACTCTACGTGCTCAGTGCTTTGCCGGGTAGCCTGCTGACAAAACACTCCAGGCAGCATGGGTGGGATTGGAACCAGCGACTCCTGCTGTTTCACACCACAGGCCTATAAACCTACCTCGTGGATATGACATACATATGTCTGGTATGACTAAGCTTGACGACAGTGCTACCATTCCCTTGTTATGGACTCAAACTCAAAGTACAAGTACAACCACTTACGACTGTGGGTCTATTAAAAAACGCTTATAAAACGGCTCTGCTCTCCCAGTATCTGACATAGCTTGTTTTTCTCATTATTGTTTCAGCAATAGGCTTTTCCAAATTCATGTACCATTATTTTTGTCTTTATCGTTTACCGTTTGACTGTTCACTGCCGACCTGTCTGTCCGTTTGTCCGTCCTCTTGCCTTCGTCTTTGTTCCCGTTTCGTAATAAGCACTTCACTACAAGCCTCGGCTTCCCGAAGATGCCTCCATGCTTATTTTCCCTTTATCTTTTGTACAATTAATTAATTCTAATGTTTGTGAATATCTTTCGGCTTCAGGCTTATACATGTATATGTTCAGCTTTTCCCATGAAGCATGGAAATAAATGTGAGTTTGAATTGAATTGAATTGACTTGACTTTCAGTTCGAGATTTCAGACCATTGCCATAACAACAATATTTTAAAAAACACACGCGGATATGACGCATACAAAGTTACAAACTTTTCATTTACAAAACACTCCGACAAAACACGCCCGCATCGGGTTCCAAATATTTTGGCACAACTTCTGCTTTTTACTGGTTATTCTTTATTAAAAATGTTCCTTAAAAAAGGGGTGTGACAAATATTTACGAAATCGTTGACCGACGGGAAACCCCTAATCTCTGGCACCCCGCGGTTTCATATACTTCCCTCTTTTGTGGCGCACTCTGTCGACAAAATTGTTCACGTTTGCCCACAATGGTGTATTTTAAGACCTTTGATATCTGCTGGGGGGAAAAAAGTGAAGATAATTCGGCTGGGGGCACCTTTTACCATAACTGAAGTATGAGTCAGCCTTATTAGAAAAAAAAGGGAATGTTGGTGCAAGGTGTTAAGGGACAGACCTCGACAAAGGCGTTTGATTATTTCGCCCGGCTAAGCACTTCTTGCGGAGGTGAATAATTGTTCATTTTCTGGCGACTAATTCTATAATTGTGGGGCTGGTGGTGACTCGACCGTCGACACTCGTCGGGGGAGCGAGGTTTGCTGGATTTCAAATCCCCCACAGTACACACACCGCACGACAGTGGGAATGGGTTATGAAGAAAACAGGGTTTCGTTTGTTAACTGCAACACAGGGTTCTCTTGTTGATGGAAAGACCCTGGTTTTTCTGAGTACCCTTCAATGACCGGGAAGGATTCGGGCGCCAGAGAGCCACCATACCTATACAGCCGCTGTCTTGGACACAGGGTGAAGTCGGGCAAACTATAACAATGGTTTGGACTTTGGAGTGAATCAAAGTGTCTGGATTTTCTCTGATTTTCTCTGACTAGTCGCATACTAAGTCTAAGTCTTGCTCAAGATTCGATGGTTTTGCTATTACCAGGTTGGAGTGATATGATTGTATTCGTTTCGATCATTTCGGGAACTTTCTCGAAGGCAGAACCTTTCTCAGAGGCGGGACCTTTTCCTGACGACGGGCAGAGTACACTTCCCGAAACGTTGGGATACCGGCTATTTTCAGAGCCCCACTCCTCTAAAGATATGTGTTGCGTGGTGTCACCGCAAACTTTCCACTTGGTACTCCACCATGTAAACCTTCAAGTCTAATGTAAACGGCAGGAACTTTTCTAAACGGCAGGACCTTTCTCAAAGTCAAAGGGAGGACCTTTCTCAAAGGCAGGACCTTTCTCAAAGGCAGGACCTTTCTCAAAGGCAGGACCTTTCTCAAAGGCAGGACCTTTCTCAAAAGCAGGACATTTTTCAAACTCAAAGGCAGGACATTTCTCAAATGCAGGACATTTGCTCATTCAAGCCAGAAAGCAGTTTGCAAGAGTTTGGTATTTCTTCACTCACTGAAGAGAGGGACTAGGCCTACTCAGGGTTCGACCTGTTTGCTGAGATGCCGTTTGCAATGCAGAGTATAACTGGTTGCCTCCGAGTTATGTCTCATGCCACACGACCTCTGTCACCCATTGAGATGTACAGTTCGCTGGCGTCTCATATTTTTTTTCTCTCTCCGCACATACACACGTTACATCGTGGCGAATGGTTGCCCCAGGCTGGCTGTGACTCGTAGATGTATGAAATGACGCTGTAATTCAATGACAATACTACTACTATATACTCAACATATAATTAGCACTGGAAACGATAGTCGGATCTATACCAATGCTTTACATCGGTAGAGGTAGACCACAGGTTTTCCGTGCGTTTAACGTCTATACGGCCTACATGGATAAAGGTTTCCCTTTCCCGATGGACCTATCTGTGGATATCTCACTCAGTTAGAGTTACATTGAAGGTTTCGTGAACTCAATGTTGATATTTTGGTTAAATTTCATCGATGTTTTTCTTCAAAACTGGCTTCAAGTTCAAAGATATAGAATGGGGCAAGGCGGTTGGCTGTTTTGTTTTTCTACGTGACGGCGACGAACCGTGCACGGATGCATTGTTGCCCCCTGACAATGGATCGCTATCGCATAGGGCCGCACAACAACGCGAGTCATACTTGTATTTTTATCTCACTGCTTGTCATCGTATAGTCTGAATATATAGCTGTCATCAGCGCCTCGTGTACAAACTGCATAAAGTCCATTGTTGGTTAACAATTAGTGGGGGAGGGGGTGGGGAGAAAGGACGCTCGCCGTCGATAACCTGGGCGTACACTCTGACGAGAATGTCCCGTGATGACGCCGAGATCCAAAGATTCGAACTATTTTAATTGCTGCTCATTTGAGGCGCGTCACCACTGCGGCTTGTGGCACTGCGATAACCGAGACGTCTGCTGCGCCCAGTTCACCTTTCTGTGCGCACAAAAATGAGATAAGACCAGTGCTCGAAATGTCGACACGTGTTGAATGCGGCGGTACATTTCAACCAGCGTACCGGTAGGCCTAGTCGATGCAATAATGTCGGCAGCTAGTTACGCGCGTACAGAACAAGATAGGTTTTGTAAACTGTTCTTCTCGTAACCCGTGTATGCCCGAGCAGTGTGACTGTGAACCGACCGCGTGTTTTTGTTTACACCGCAGCCACAGGTTTTTCGCTTTAACATGGTAAATTCGGCCTTGAAAAGAGACTACCACTGCGTTATCTGTAAGCCGGGAGGCAGGAGGTAAGCCGCTCGAAATAAGACATCTTTTATTTTCGTGACAACACAATTCACAAGACATCTCTCATTTTTTGGCGGCAAACTATCTCAATTATCAACAACAGCAAACCACATTCTGCCCCACCACACGGAGTCCCAACTGGCCGATAACATAATGCAAGCTCCATGTAGTCTCTTTTCAAGGCCGAATTTACCATGTTATAGCGAAAAACCCGTGGCTGCGGTGTAAAAACAAAATACGCGAACCGACCAGCACAACGCACGGATAGCAACTTGCATGTGACGAGCGAGAGCCAATCTTGTGTGAACGCGTAAGCGTGATTGACCTGCAATCGGACTTATTGGAATAATGATGCTCAAACGGGCTGGCTCGTTGGAAGGTAAAAGACGCGGTGGTGTGAAACAGCTTGCCCGCCCGTCATCTTCGCTGCTGAGACCAAGAAGGTATATAATGCCTCCTTGGTGAGGTTGCTCTCATGCAGGCGCACCGTAAATTCATGCAGTACCGTACATTCGACAATGTTCTTTTTCGAAACCGTGGCCATGGATACGGGTCAGGTTTCGCCTTCATCCGATTCAACAGCTGAAACTACAGCCTGCGTTTCGTCATTAAGTTCAAGGGGTTTTGTCCGGTTTCAAGTATCGGATATTATTTCTCTAAACCTTAGCCCCCCACGAAACGTCAATTTTGATACCTGTTATTGTATGCATCACAGCCAGAACACTGTATGTAATGTATTGAATGTTTCCTAAATTCGATTATCTCTGATTTTCATTGTTGTTGTTTTTAAGAGAAGAGACTCGGTAAAGACTACTTGACTGATGTGGGAGAGTGGGAGGCCACCATCTCAGGGCTGGAAAGCTCACATGGAAAGAGTCCAAATTTTCTTGGCCAATTTTTGTTTTCTTAATTTTTCTTTTCTAGACTAAAGAGAATTACTATCATTGTGTAATCTCTTTCGATGGTGAGTGTGATTCGGAGAAAGCCACACTCGGTCTCGGGAGTAACACTGCACCACAAAACATTCGATAGTGTGAATCCATCATCCACCAAGTAGACTCAAAACCTCATAACTTTACTCTCAATCATAATACATGTACTTCCCAAACCTCAGCAGATAGAATGAAGGGCCTGACATTCGATCCGATAGCAGGCCCTCTCGCAAAAGTGGAATGACAAGAACAAAGTACATGTATAGGCAATAGGATACGTATGGCAGACAAAAATGGGAAAGGATCAAAGAGAAAAGTGGAGAAAGCAAACGCAACTTTCCCAACATCACGTCATTAAATTATAAATTAATAGAAGGAAGGCTGCACCGTGAGATTGTATACCCATGTACACCATGGGTATACATGGGTATCCCATGGTATACCCATGGTATACCCATGGGATACCCATGGTATACCCATGGAGGAAGGAGCTACATGGAGCTACATGGTATACCCTAATACATCCTTGCCTAAAGTAATACATGTACTACTACTTGTACTACTGATGCATGTACTGCCTTGGTAATACCCAACTCCATAATTTGCACATAGTGAAAGGGCAGGCCTCGATTCGCACGATATCAATTGTCACGACCAGTCTGCGGTTACACGGTGACGCACGGGGTAACCCAGTGGAAAGAGGCGGACCGCGGAATTGTCGCCTTGTTTATTTATATAGATATCCGCATACCTGGCCAACCCATCGACAAGCACACCGCCTCCGCACTCGAGCCAACCACCACCGCTCCCCCTGACAACAGGAGATCAAAGTCCGAGTGAAGTGTTGTTTTTTTCAGTACTGGCAGCTGTTAGGCTGACAGTCCACACCACCATGCATTTGGCATATCATATGAAGACGTGATGTCTGTACGGCCCCGGGCCAACTATTTCAGTCTGATTTTTTGGTATCGAGGAAAACGCCAACGATGCTTGGGCCATCGTTGCAAAACCTTCCACCCAGTCATTTTCTATAGCCTTGTGTCACAGCGGTATTGTATCGCCCACTGGTGACCGCCTTGACCTTTGAAGCGTAGGGTTTCACTGGCACCCGACTCGGATGTTCAGCGATATTGTATCGCCCACTGGTGCCCGCCTTGACCTTTGAAGCGTAGGGTTTCACTGGCACCCCGACTCGGATGTTCAGCGGTATGCTATCGCCCACTGGTGCCCGCCTTGACCTTTGAAGCGTAGGGTTTCACTGGCACCCCGACTCGGATGTTCAGCGGTATTGTATCGCCCACTGGTGCCCGCCCTGACCTTTGAGGCGTAGGATTTCACTGGCACCCCGAACTTGGATATCCATCGTGTTTCTTGTCCGACGTTTCAAAGCGACCGACATCGGAGGTATTTGATGATGATCTCAGAATAAATAGGTCAATTTGGCGGAAGCTGCAGAGATCAATTCGATCCCCCAATACTGAGGGATATTTTCAGCAAGGTTTTCAGGTTCTCGTAGGCCTAGTCGAAATAAATGACATTATTTGGTGTTACTGTATGGAGTAATTTCCTTCGTGGACTATATTGAACATTAAAAACTGTACATTTGAAAGATAAAATGTCTTACTTGAGACTAACGTCGCTTTCGTAGATGTTACTGTCTATAATTATTCAGGTTTTCCACACGGTTTGCAAAGGCCCTCGTTTCAGCCAACATGTGAAGCATTTTGTGTCAAAATGAGTTATCTTCCAGAACATCACATATCTAGTCTTAGTAAATTCTGAAAATAATTACGATGCAGCTACAATATCAAGTAACTTGATAACGTCGCCATCGCTGCTCGACTCACCAGTACAACTTGGACAGAATATTATACAGTATGTAGTCAGTCCATTATCACCATACAGCGCACAAAGCATAGTCTACATGATATGCTAAGGTTTCGAGATCTATAATTATGATACACGTAGGTGTACACGTGTCTTGAACTTGAAGTGTTCTTGAATGTTCCATGGTTTGTAATTGTATTGTCCTATGTCTAATGCACATTGAGAGTTGGGCTAGTCCTCGGGTTGCACATCTCAAGGAGGACTCTATAGACTGGCAACCAACAGCTGTTCTAAGCCAACTCAGGCATGACTGGAAGGGCCGGACGTCATTTGGAGCCAGGCGAAAGGGATTCCATAGCGCTGAGAGATGGGGTCTGTGTTCATTTACCGTTCTACGTGGTTAAAGGGAGAGTACACCATTTGCAAAGTGCCCAATTTCCGGACATCTCAAATTTGAGAAAATACTTCTTACTCATCAGGAAGTTTGCAATGGCATTCCGTGAAATTTAAGCGCTCGAAAATGTGCAGTTTTCGAGAAAAGTTTACAATTTTAGTTGCTCCGTGGAACGATCGTTGGAAAAAAAAGAATTCCTTTTACAAATACTGCCCTCTATGTCTGAAAACTCGCATTAAATTTCGTTTTCACAGTATATCCCGTGACATGGTTGACAGATTGAGCCAAAATATTGGCAGGTGTGATTTGTTTATGTAGGCCCTACGTTGAGTTTGATTAAGTATGAAGCGATTCTTTGATCTTTGCAAATTGCGTACCCTACCTTGGTATGGAGTAATACGACACGTTGCTCCATAGTTAAAGCGGTTGCACTAGTCTAGCTCCACTCAACAAAGATTCAGTTTTATATCAGTAACCGTCGACTGAGCACTGAAATCCTTAATGAATACACGTACATCGACATGTAATGGGATGTGATGTCTCAAGCCACGATTCATGTATTCCTAGCATGCTTCGGCAAAACATAATGCACTAGTCTACGCACGACAGCCTCGTGACCTTATTATTGCATCGCATATGCCTACAACATTACATATGGATGTGCCAACAACAAGCAATGACGTCCATAGGCAAGATGGCCTGATTGAATGCCGTTTACTAGATCCTACCCGTTCCACTTGACTGGGCTTCAACCAGCGCGACACACGAGCGGTCATCGCCTCCATAGCGCACTGAGGCAGCGTACACTTTACTGACAGAGAAGACAAGCCCCCTGTCTGTTTTTCCCATCAAGACAACAATTGTAAAGCAGCCGGCCAACCACTGTGCACCCCCTCCCGTTCCTCTCCGTCAGCAAATTACCGGGACCGGTTCTTGTTCTCTAGTTTTAATTTGACAGTGGACGTATGTTGTTATTGTTGCAGTCCCCCCTACCTTCGAATTTCAGAACGAGATCCATAGTTTTACGATTTTGTGGTGCAAGGTTGGAGTGGCGGAGGGTTGGATGTGTGTATATGGTGGGAGGGGTAGGGTAGGGGTAGGGTAGGGGTAGGGGTAGTTGTAGGGTAGTTGTAGGGTAGGGGTAGGGTAGGGGTAGGGTAGGGGTAGGGTAGGGGTAGGGTAGGGGTAGGCATAGGGGTAGGGGTAGGGTTGAGCTTTTAATTTGACCACTAATGTTTCCAGTCATTTCGGACCAACCGCGGTGAAAATGATGAGTTGGGATTTTGCCAGTCAAACGCTGCTGGTTCACCGTTTACTAACTACATAAATGTAAAGCTGTCGGATCATCCTAAATGTCGGGGTTTCTCCAATGGTTCACTGCTACATTCCGAGGATATTGGGGGCTGGTGGGGGTAACGTGGTCCCAGAGTGACTGACTGCACTGATATGATAGCTTAATTACTATTTTTTTTCAAACTGCTGCTGTTTTTCTTTTTTCTTATCAGCGGTAACCCTGGATTCTTTGTCTGTCTGTCCTTTTTGTCAAGGCATACATGACTCAAGCTCCGGCGTACTAGGTATTGCCTTTCGTCTGCGGCCCTATGTATACGCACGAATCACCTATACTATAGTCAACTTTGTTTTGTTTTTTTCTTTCCTACTTTATGACGTCATGATGAAAAATGAAATGAAATGAAAAAAAAAATGAAATGAAATGAAAAAATGAAATGAAATGAAAAAAAATGAAATGAAATGAAAAAAGGACATGAAATGAAAAAAATTAAACGAAATGAAAGAAATGAAATGATATGAACAAATGAAATGAAAAAAATTGAAATGAAATGAAAAAAATGAAAAAAAAAAAAATGAAATGAAATGACTTACCTGCTTGAAGATGACATTGAAGACGTCCACGGGACTATTAAGATCCACATCCTGAGGACAGTCGAACAGCTCCTCGTCGTTCACTTTATTCTCGTCGAAGACATCCAACTGGACGAGGAGGTCCACATCTTCTGCGTCTGCGTTTCTGCACGAGAGCAGCCCAGACAAGAGAATTGATTACAACCAACGGATCACGGCTATTGGCATTAACGACTACCGGTGTACATACCGGAAACAGTGTCGGGAACAAGTGCTAGTATAGGGCAATGCCGATCGAAACGCACATGCCACGCTCACAAAAAAATAATCTTTGAGTATACCTACGGTACTAGTGTTATGTCGATACCACGATATTGCTTTGTACCGGTAAACATAGAAACTCGGTCGGGAACCACACGTCTGAAAGGGTATGCAAGCCCTTGTTGAAAGACATTCTGGCCCGCTAAATATTACATCCATAAACCACGGAGCTTATTATAGAAATACATGTAGGCATAAGTCGCGTCGAACGTGTGTCCGATTGGCATTATTACCACTATACATAACACAATGACATCCATCAAAGCGGAATAAATTATAATACACAGTACACAACACCCATATCATGTAGACCGACCGGCTATCGGGTTAATGATTATAAATGGATCACGATGTCCCCGCGACATGATACTGTTTACTTTTTGTCTGGCTACCGGCGCTCTGGGACAGGGGAGCCGGTGACGTTACTGGCACATTGACGGGCGGGTGCCTAACCCCTGACCTCCGCCCTCTGTCACAACTCAACCCATAATTCCTTGCTCTTGCAAATTCGACCAAAAATAAGGCTAAAAAGCCACTCAAGGTTAAGGGCTAAGGAAAGAAGGAGGCAGAGACTATAGTAGAGAGGGACTCAGAAAGGAATTGGCTGAAAAAGCTATACGGTACAGCGGTCTCTCTCATGTCGTTCGGCTCCCGGTCTCTACAAGACTCTCAGCCGTCGCTAGAGTTATACAGCCCGATGTATAGTCTAGATCAGAGCCAAGGCAGCACCCTGCGTCTGAGCCAGAGCCAGAGCCAGAGCCTGACCCAGAGCCAGAGCCTGACCCAGACCCAGAGCCAGAGCCAGAGCCAGAGCCAGAGCCTGACCCAGAGCCAGAGCCAGAGCCAGAGCCAGAGCCAGAGCCAGAGCCTGACCCAGAGCCAGAGCCAGAGCTACATCCACAGCCAGAGCAAGAGCTACACCCACAGCCAGAGCCAGAGCCAGAGCCTGACCCTGACCCTGACCCTGACCCAGAGCCAGAGCCAGAGCCAGAGCCAGAGCCAGAGCCAGAGCCAGAGCCAGAGCCAGAGCCAGAGCCAGAGCCAGAGCCAGAGCCAGAGCCAGAGCCAGAGCCAGAGCCAGAGCCAGAGCCAGAGCCAGAGCCAGAGCTACATTCACAGCCAGAGCCAGAGCCACAGCCAGAGCCACAGCCACGGCCGTAGCCACAGCCACAGCCACAGCCAGATTCTGAGCCAGAGTCTGAGCTTGAGCCAGCCGGCGCCAGAACCCGAACTCAGTCAGACGAAAGGAAACAGCTAATACACACTGATCCAGAGACAAGAAGTCCTTGACGCAAACCCGTAGTGACTCCCAGTACAATTGCTGGGTAACGGTTGGGGCGGTACGGTACGGCCAATGTTATAACATCCACCAGCCCCCACCCCAGCCTCACGGCCAGACATTGCGTGATGAACGGCGTGCTTCACCTCCCCTGACAGTTCCAGCGAGCCGGAGCCAAAAGTCAAGGATTACGGCGGGGGTTCTTGTTTTCTTTGCCCTAGGTCTCTCCCGCGTTGCTTGGAACAGCCAGCGAGGCAGTAAGCCCCCCCCCCTATCCTTCAAATCCACCCTCCTGGCCTACCCCCAGCTGTCTGGAATTCTACAGCTCCCTTACGAAAAAAGAAGAGAAGTAGAAACCCGTGTCGGTCTTGTGCCCGAAAAAACGGAATGGACGGGCAAATAAAATCATAAATTGATGCCGGGACGATGACTGTAATAAGTCACGTCAACATGATAATAATTGATCATTTAGCTTCCCGGAGAAGGCATTTTGAAGCGAGGGGTGTCTAAATATGAGCGTGTCTGAACGCACGGGTGTCTGTCTTGTCTGACTCTGAGCATTAACTTATTAAGGTTACTGAACACAGGTGGGTGCCTGTCTGGACACTAAGGGCTCTGAACGCAGCTGTGTCTGATCATTAAGGCCTCCGACCACAGGTGTTTCTGAACATCAAAGCCCCTGAATACGGGTGTGTATGAACATCAAGGCCCCTAAACACAGGTGTGTCTGAACATTGAGCCCCTGAACACAGGTGTGTCTGAACATTAAGGCCTCTGAATACGGGTGTGTCTGAACATTAAGGCCTCTGAATACGGGTGTGTCTGAACATTAAGGCCTCTGAATACGGGTGTGTATGAACATCAAGGTCCCTGAATACGGTATGTCTGAAAATTAAGGCCCCTGAATACAGTTGCAGGTGTGTCTGAAGTTCTGAACATTAAGGCCCCTGAATACAGCCGCAGGTGTGTCTGAACATTAAGGCCCCTGAACACAGTTGCAGGTGTGTCTGAAGTTCTGAACATTAAGGCCCCTGAATACAGCCGCAGGTGTGTCTGAACATTAAGGCCCCGGAATACGGCCGCAGGTGTGTCTGAACATTAAGGCCCCTGAATACAGCCGCAGGTGTGTCTGAACTCTGAACATTAGGCCTAAGGCCCCTGAACACAGCCGCAGGTGTATCTGAACATTAAGGCCCCTGAACAAAGCCGCAGGTGTGTCTGAAAATTAAGGCCCCCGAATACAGCCGCAGGTGTTTCTGAACATTAAGGCCCCTGAACACAGCCGCAGGCGTGTCTGAACATTAAGGCCCCTGAATACAGCCGCAGGTGTGTCTGAACATCAAGGCCCCCGAATACAGGTGTGTCGACCTGAACGTCAAGGCCCATGAAAAGGCCCGAATACAGGTGCGCCTGAACATTAAGACCTCTGAACACAGGAGTGTCTGAACATTAACGTTCCGAACACAGGTGTGTCTGACTCTGAACATAGGTTTCTAAAAACATAGGTGTGTCTGAACACAGGCGTGTCTGACCGTGAACATAGGTGTGTCTAACATTAAGGCCTCTGAACATGGCTGTGTCTGAAACATTACTCTTGAGCTCTGAACATAGGTTTTTGAACACACAGGTGTGTCTGAAGTTCTGAACACAGGTGTGTCTGAATATCCAGATACCGACAGCTGCCCCCACAATGTACACACCACCTCGCCGTGTATACAGTGTATACACACACACTCTTACCGGCAAACAAGCCAGAAATTGGTTCCCCGCAGTTCTGCTATTTAGGACACGCGTTGCACCTCCGCTGCACTCACTTGACATAGAAATCCCCCCCCAAAAATAAATTCCAACACGGTCACCGTCCCAAAGTTAACCCTTGGCTCGTTTGATGAAACTCTCTCCTTTCCCTGCAGACAAGTTTACCCCTTACCTGACCCCGACCCCATGTTTCCCCTAACGCCACGGCAAGAGTCCATTTTGAAATGGCGACTCTGAAGCTCTTGTAGCTCTTGTACTAGACCGTCGCTAGTTTACTTGAAATAAATGACAGAAAGAAAACGCGGTGTTTTTTTGTTCTTCTTCTAGCGCGAGACCGACGGACGAAATGTGACAGGAGTGCATGGGGCGAAGGACAAAGACCGCGGGTTCAAGGGTCGCCCGAGCTCGGGTCGGACCTCGGGGAACCGTGTTTTCGTCCGGGAGATGTTGGAAATCAACACGGGACAATGCACGTATCCCTATTATTGCAATTGAATGTTTTATTGCCCAATTGGAAGTCCACTGGCGATCGTAAAAAGCCACCAAAAAAATGCTGATTGAAAATTTTAAAGCAAACTATACGCTCGATGAAAAAAGATCGATGTCCTTCTTTTTTTTGGGGGGGGAGGTCCCGCTAGGATTGAAACGTCAGGCCCTTTCTAAGAATGACGGGTATTTCAAATCACATCTGTCAAAAATAGTTTTCCTGTTGTGCCTTACGACCTCTATAACCAGGGAGGCACCGTACAGTCAATGCATGTTCCATGATCCAATCATGGAGCCACAGTCTCCGGCTCTGCATTACTCAATGTTAACCGGTGGCCCGCATCGCCGACCCCTCGCTAAATGATTGCACGCCTCGCTCAAAAACTAAACAAAGCCCCCCCTCCCCTCCACTTTCCCGACGAAACGAGCCCCAGTTAAGGTCAATTGGCAGTGGGGTCAGGGTAATGTCGGAGCGAGTGGCGGCCGTTTGAAGTCCGTTTCTCCGAGAAGGGCCCTCTACAGCGGTGCTCGGTTCCACGGGGGAAACCCGTGGGACAGCCCGGGTTCGACGGGCCTGACACACGCTGACCTGAAGCCGGCGTCGCGCAAGACTTTTTAATTGCGTCGACCGATGAAACAATCCGAGCAACAAACTCCCTCAAGATTGATTCCAGTGAAGAGAGAAAGGATTTCTTTTTGGGTCTCAGTTCTTTTTTTTTCTGGGGGAGGGTTGGCTTGCATAGTAAATAAATACCTCCTCGCGTTACCATGGCATTCCAGACAAAGCAATAAAACTCCGATTTAAGGGGCTCTTGCTCCTTTAACAACCCGACCGTAAAATACAAGCGTAGCCTCGGCTAAGTGCAAGTTACGGACGGAGCAGCGAGCAGGGCCGGTGTTGTCGACACGGAAGACTGACATGTTACCCCCCTCTACGGATTCGGCGAGCGGGTCTGGACAAGACGGGACGGGACGAGACGGACCCCACATTCGACCCGCACAGACGCTCAGAATCAACAGGTTATCTTGCTGGCAGTCGTAAATTACGACTTTGATGTATGACCCCCCCCCCCACCACCATTTTATTTATGAATTCCTGGCTGACGGTTTACCGATTTTCAGAGCTCTGGATCACACATTCTGTGTGAAAAAGAAGAAGAGAGAAATTCTACGTGAAAAAAGCAACTATTTATTAGCCTGACGGGATAATCTTTGAAATCGAATACAAATACATACACAACGTGGATCAAGCTTATGAGGAAGTAGGGTAAACACTAAGAAATCCGATTGTTTTCGTCACTCGTTTATTTTTGAATATCAATATTTTGGAGGAGTGTCGTTCGTAAAACCGTGTACCATTATTTCTACCATAGGGAGAAATTCATTTGTGGAATCCCGTTCAATGCAACGAACAAGTGGACACCACGAACTACCATTACCAATGCATCGACATCCGCTCAGGAATGAATTTCAGGCACTGCAAAACTGTAGCCTATATAACCTATACTACCGGTACATGTTGCCTCTGGTCTGCCAATTGTCATCACGTGTTCCTTTCACTGCCCTTTGTTTAGCCTAACGATTCTGGAGTCAAAGCTGGGTACCAGGGAACCGTTTCCTAAGCAGGAACAAAACGGTTTAAGGAAAAAAAAACACGTTTACCAACTGAATCCAATGGGAATCGAATTGCACTTCTTTTACTTAAAACACTGGCATCCAATAGGGTTGAGACTACGGCCAGGGTCTTCTGCAGTAAATCTATAATTCGGGACCTTCACTTCAGCAACCTCCCTGCATGCCCCCGTAGGGAACACCACATATATGTGCATGTCGTCTGTACAGTGTATATGAAAAGGGAACCAGAGTACTCGCCAGTATGGCCTCGCGTAGGTTCACAATGGTTTGAACGGGGTTGGGGGTGCAGGGAAGGAAAGATGGCAGGGTGGGTCCAGGGATATTATCAGGGACTTGAAAATACAGCTGATTGTAAGGGGGGGGGGGACCAATGCGTTTGACAGGAGACATCTGTTGTCCCTGCCCCCTGGTGTTGTGGGGGCGGGGAGGAGCAGGATTACGAGGAGACGCGGTTGACAACGGCAGACTGTCACGCCACCCCGGGGAGAAATAAAACAAATAGTCGCCATAGCTCCAGTCGTGTTCCAGACATAGCTCCAGCCATAGCTCCAGCCATAGCTCCAGCCGTAGCTCCAGCCGTAGCTCCAGCCGTAGCTCCAGTCATGTTCCAGACGTAGCTCCAGCCATAGCTCCAGCCATAGCTCCAGCCGTAGCTCCAGACATAGCTCCAGCCGTAGATCCAGCCATAGCTCCAGCCATAGCTCCAGCCATAGCTCCAGTCATATATTCAGCCATAGATCCAGCCATAGCTCCGAGCATAGGTAAAGGCGTTCAGGGAGGCGATGTACAATGTACATGTACATGTACATTACAAACACACTTGTTGCATGGAGGTAGAGGAGGGACCTCCATGCTTGTTGTGATTCTGCAAGACCACAGCACTTCCTTCGTGGCGCCTGAATGCGACCGCTGTGCGACTGGGCTGAGCATAGAGTTTACTCGTAATTCAGGGTGAGCCTATGAAATTCTGATGGTGAACAAGGGCACCTGAGAAATGATTGAAAGGAGCGCCTTGGAATTGGATTATAAAGAGTGCGCCTTCAAAATGCTATAGGCCTATATTCATGTTGAATTCATGTTGAATTAAAGCGTACTCTCATTTTGAAGTGTTAGTCTTCCATCTTCACGCGTTCAAAGTGCGCCTTAAGGTGGTGCTCCAAGGGCGCCTTATAATGACCGAGAGTGCGCCTTCTCAATGTTGAAACGGAGACCTGCAATGCCGGGAGCGCTTAAGAGATGTTGAAAATGATTGTTTAATTTCTACTGGAGTGCGCCTCCAAAACGCAAGAGCGTCCACGGAATGCAAAGGGTGCGCTCCGAACTGTCTTTAAAAGAATGTAACGTTACGCCCCGACTGGATAAGGAAGATGTTGCCCAGTCCCAGCATGCATCCGGCTTCCGGTTAGCCCTCCGAGAACGAACACTGACTGGAATGACTCCGTTACGTAAAGGACAGCATCAAAAAAGGAGTCGAATGAGTAACGAGTAACTGTATGCAAAGCGAGTATCAATTGTCACGTCTGAATCCAAGTATCACCACGCGAATATCCAGTGCAAGTAATTCATTACCCATTCTCCTGTCGTCCAATATACATGGCCGTGTCAGACCGAATAATATTGGCTGCGGCTTGAAGTAACACGCAATCTTATGGGAGCTGGCTGCAGCCGCTTGT
Organism: Luidia sarsii; assembly: GCA_949987565.1. Classification (NCBI taxonomy): domain Eukaryota; kingdom Metazoa; phylum Echinodermata; class Asteroidea; order Paxillosida; family Luidiidae; genus Luidia; species Luidia sarsii. The sequence goes on from OX465102.1 coordinate 30,076,475, forward strand.
TGGCGACTTCCATATAGGCCAATGTATACTTTCAAGCCGTAGGCAATGCATTCGGACGTAGCCACAGTGCACGTTCCCTATATTATATCTTCGCACAAAAGAATCAGCCGCCCACTGGGAATTGCGACACATACATTCGGGGAAATACAAAACATACTGCTTTTTACTAGAATGTCCTTAGAAGGCTGACGTGCCGAAGAGCATACTCTAATGAAGAGGAGGAGGGAAGGGGGAGGGGTGTGAAAATAAACACATGCGCACCCGTACGTACGTGGCACGAATCTCGACCTGTTTGTTTTGCCGGTGGTTTTTTTTTGTCTGGGACGGGGTTTTTATTTCTTGGAGGACTGGGGGGAAGCTCTGCCGGTCACGTTCGGCACGTTTCTTGTCTCCTTTGGACGGGTCCGAGGACCGAGAGGGAGGGACCTCCACTCCCGCGAGACCGGCGGGGGGAAGTTTCGGGCCGTCTCTCCACCGCCCTTGCCGTGGGGGAAGCACCCGGTGGTGTAGACGGGACAGACAGGGCCTACTGGGGGAAACCCACGGGATAGGAAACACCTGGGAATTGGTGGAGTTTGCATTTGTACGGTTCCGACTGAGGACTCCACAATCAAGAGAAGGAAGTCACACACTTTCAGCCAACGTCCCCATTTCTTCTTCAAATCAAATCAAATAAACCTCGGAAAACCTAAGAAAACTGATTGGGATATTCCAACCCCCCCCCCCGAAAAAATGGGAAAATACCGCAGGAAATTTGGCCTGGACAAGGATCTGAACCCAGGATTTTTAAGTACCAGCTCTCTGACCACCTGGCCTATCCCCAGCCCTCAGATCTGTGTAGGGGGACTCACAAAATCGGTGACGCTGACAGTCAGAAGCACTATTCCCGTTCAGATGTCGTTGCTTTTAGGAGGTGTACAAAGCCTATTGGACATTTCTGGAATATGGAAATGTCAACCAATACAGGACTATACAGGAATGGATCTATTAATGATTTTATACTGGAACAGCAATTGGGAGTATCGCGTTCGTGAGACCCGTGGTTAGGGTGAGACCATGATGAGACTGGTCTCGGATTCAGAAGTATGGCGTCTGGACGCTTGCCTCTGGTGGGCGTGGCAGAGGAGTGATCAATGGGGGGGGGGGGGCTTTTTCAGCCGAAATGGCATGCAGTCTGTGGTTTCGGCAATTTGTGTCACAAAACTGGTAATCATGCCGTGTAAAAGTCGAAAAATGACCAGGAACAGCCTAGAGTAGGAATCTTCAGAAGTGCAGACAGGTGCCAAAATCCACGAAGCCTGCTGTACAGAAAGCATTAAGAATCTTCCTTGCTTGGAGAAATTTTAAAGACTGCCAAGTGTCAATTATATTGAAAAAAGACTGTGAAAAGAGAACTCGTATAAAGAAGTAGGCATATTTCCAAGATACACCGGAACACTAATCAACGATCATGTAAATTCATATCGGGCAAATAAATAGTTTTTTAATGATTTTGGAGTCCCGATGTATCGTTTCTAACAGGACCTTTCTCACGAGTGAAAGGATACTATACTACCCCGTAATGATTAGCTAGTCATGTACATGTAGATTGTGGGCAACAGCTGTAACGCCGTGTACTGTACTCACTTTATACAGTAATTAAGTTACTACTACCTTTTGAATTGTAATCTAAAACGCGTTACATAGGTACACTGAGGGAGAAATAATTGCGGCAACCGTTACCCCAGGTAAAGGGTTTACGGCGGTTGAAGTTGGTAATGTGCCTCACTGTGGAAACAGGTATTCCACCAGCCAATTTTAGGCCTACTCTTTTTAAGATTTCGATAGTTTGATCATGGAGGATTATCCTCCATGGTTTGAGGTTCGTACAAGGGCTACAGTACAGGAAGGTTGGCACATTATATAGGCTGGCGTAAGAAGATCTACCAGACACGTTCGACTCACTTCACCTTCCTGCAAGGCTGCAGCCCTTGTGCGACCATCGAAATATCAACAAAGTCTTTGAAATGAAAAGTACAAGGGCTATACGGTTACTGTGCTATCGCTTCCTGAACTTTTTTTATTGAGGGTCCCCCCGAGGTGAAGACGCCCCTAAACCACGCAATAAGTGACCAGCTTACCTGAGAGAGCCGAGTACATCCAACAGCTTGAGTCCTGCAGCAGGGAAAGAAGGAGAGGGAGAAGCGGATTCGAGCATTATTGGCGGGTTCGGGGATCAAGAGCAGGGCGACCGGGCTCGGGTGTAACTCCCGCTACCAGCCCCGGGAGCTGGCGGTCCGCATCCCAGTCGACGAAAAAACTCGAGTGGCTCGTCCGCCCTTGCATTCCTTGCAGTTTGTAGAGAGGAGAGAGAGAGGCAGGGGAGACGAGGGGGGAAATATCTCACAACAGGAACAGCGGGGGGTCTGTTTCGAAGCTGTACTCCACAAAATGCTCTCTCTCTCTATTCCAAAAGAATCGGTATCTCAATAGATTGAGCAAAACAACATCGTGTTTCCGGCCTCGGGAAGATGGAGAGAGGGGGTAGGAATGTCGCGTTTGCTGTCCCGCTTCTGATATTCGAACGCGAGCCGATTACGGTAGAAACGAGGAAAAGTCCCGGGTATGTCCGAAGGATAGGTCTGTGGTTTGGTTCGGTTTGAACAGCGGGTACTGAGTAAACGCATGCCGTGCGGTGCCCATGTGTTAAATTCTGATGTCTACCGTGAGTGAGTGAGAGAGAGAGGGAGAGGGGGGGGGGTGAGAGAGAGGAGAGGGAAGGGGTTTAATGGTGTTCCCTTACTGAGTTACCGGTATGCCGTGCTTCGCGGGAGTAAGATTTCCTTCTCTCACATTCTTTTTTTTTTATTTCGCTCTCCTCCCCACGGCAACGGTGGGGTCACAGGGGCAGGGCTGGCTCATTACGAGGGGGAGGTTGTTGGCCCCGCCATTTGCCGACGGGTACCAGCCAAGGCAGTCGGCCAGTCACTCGTCTGATCCCAGCCCTTCACTGAGCGCGGCAACAAGTGGTTTTCGCCTGTGGGGTGGGGGTGGGGGGAGCAAGCCCTCACTGGCTTGGGTCTGGTTGCTATGGTATTGTGCTGTGCGCATTTAGCGAGTGCTGTGCAGTGATGCTGTATCACCGTGCAAGGCCTTGTTACACAGCAACGAGACAAGTGATCGAGACGCAAACTACCCGTATCCAGTCCCCGAGTCCAAGCATGGAGGAAGGAAAATAGATTTTCTATTTTCCTTCCTCCATGGTCCAAGTCAAAGACTCTTCGGTCCGAGTCCCGAATCCTCCAGGTCAATCCAACTCAAGCACAACCCAACATATTTACCTCCACTCACTTAACTCTTAATCCCTAAACCATTACAGTGAGATAAACATATTTCATGTGACAGATGACCCATTTTTATCACCAGAGTTCATTTCTGACATGTAGGCCTATCGCTGGGTAAAACTAACGCGAGGTATTAGGTGAGCCTAATACCCCCTTGGTAAAACACCTCCTGGGTAAAACTGGGCTCGTCCAACTCATGTTCTGCTTCTCGCTGAAACAAACCCAGAGAAGGAGAGGAGCTAAGGACAGGGCCAATTGGAAGGGCATCATTGAAGCCTATATGTCCCAGTCGTGATGAAGAGGACTAGAAGAAGTGGCATCAAAGAAGAACAAACACCACAAGCTGTATTTCAGCAGATAGAGGACGAACCATGAGTCTAAAATTGGAAAGGCCCGTAGTCTTGGTTCAAGACGTTGTTGGTTGAGATACTCGACGATACACTCGACGCGCGAGGGCGCGATGAATACGGTACTCCAAATGATCCGCAAGCACACCCACGCGCACCTATACACATACTGGTTGTTGCAGCTAAGCTCAACGCGTACGTGTGTGCGGATCTACGTACGCGTGTGTACACTGCGGATTACGGTGGGCTCTCCAAACCAACAACGTCTCGAACCAAGACTAAACAAGCCAGTTGTGGATACGAACGGGGTCGAAGTTTGTGGCGCATGATGCTCACAGGGACATCATCATGCAGGAAAAGGCCAGTCAAGCGATGCCACGTAATGCCTGAAGATACGTCTTACGGTAGACGCTGGGCATGTGCCTGAGGGTAGCTAGTATAGGTTCCCAGAATGCCCTCGCAGAGCCAAATCCGTAGCCTTAGCATTTCATGTCCTATTTATAAGACCCTTCGGCCTTCGAGGAAGGTCCTGCTGGGGTTGAAACCTCAGTCCCTCACGAGTGGTGCAGATTCAGAGCTAACTGCCTAACAACAAACCACCACGGGTCCTTCAACGCATCGGACAAAGAGGAACCGAGACCGTTCTTCACTCTCCACCACACAGAGAGTGTTGTAGCATGTAGGGTTTTTATTTATCGCTGGGCAAGACCGAGTCGGTGTACTTCAAAATGAAAAGAAAAAAACCCAGCCAGCTAAGCTCTTGGATTTGACCAACGAGCCGAGGACAAGCTTGCCTGGCGGCTAGGAGGTCTGGAGGTGGGCTGTCGTTTTGACGGTCAGTTACGCTAATCTAGAGGGACTTATCATGGCCGAATTTGGCGGGAGGGACTATAATATAGGGAAGGCTTCATTAGTTTTCTTGGCAAATGAGTGAGAGTGTGATGGATTGATGCTGAAAGATTTATAGTGGACTTGGGAGTGTAGCCGGGGTGTGTGTCTGGGATTAGCCTGGGTGACGACATTGCAGGCAATGGGACTCATAATCAAGAAGGTATTTTAATTTCAATCAAGGATTTGCAACAATTAAACCGGGGGCAAGTGCGAACTAGACGAGTTTATTGAGAAGCCAGTCAGTCGGCCAGTCGAGCAACTTACAAACAAAACATGACTATAACCGACAAACCAGGGGGAAGATCAACACGGACTAGTCACTAGTGAAGTGGCATGCGAGCAGATGACCGATTGAGTAATTGACCGACCGACCAACCCAACCATCGGCCACTCAGCCAGCCACCGACCAACGAATAGACGAGCAGTTACCGCGTGTAACCAGCCAACCGATCGACCCACAGACCGACCAACCGACCGACCGACCGACCGACCCTAAACCTCCATGGACCAACCTAAAGAAAGAGCGACCAACCGACTGACCGACCGACCGAACGAACGACCGACCGACCCTCTACCTCCGTGGACCAACCGCCGACCGTCCGACCGACCGACCGCCGACCGACCGACCGACCGACCGACCGACCGACCGACCGACCGACCGACCGACCGACCGACCGACCCTAAACCTCCATGGACCAACAGAAAGAAAAAGCGACCAACCGACTGACCGACCGACCGAACGACCGACCGACCCTCTATACCTCCATGGACCAACCGTCCGACCGACCGACCCTCTACCTCCATGGACCAACCGCCGACCGACCGACCAACCGCCGACCGACCGACCGCCGACCGACCGACCGACCGACCGACCGACCGACCGACCGACCGACCGACCGACCGACCCTAAACCTCCATGGACCAACAGAAAGAAAGAGCGACCAACCGACTGACCGACCGACCGAACGACCGACCGACCCTCTACCTCCATGGTAGCAAATAGTCAATTTAACGATCAACCAGCCAACCAATCAGTCCCCTAAATGCTTGTGCAGGACGGTCGCACTGAATAGTTCCGCACTTTGTTTTGGTGATCTTGGCATTGCATGCACTCACCCACAACACTCCCAGAAGGTTCCAATGCAAACGGATTATATTGATTTATGTACGGACTGCCAAGAGAGGGGATGATTGAAAGCAGGCGCCCTCAATGTCTGGCAGATGAGGGACCTCCCGTAAACTGGGCCAGTATGCACAATCTCCATCACCCCCCCCCCCCCACTCAGCCTATGCACTAAAAATACGTAACTGTGGGCAGGTACTACACTGTTGCTCAAAAAGTCAAAAGGTTGACAGGTTTTTTTTTCGCCAACCCTTTACCTATAATTATCATGACAATAAGTAAAATCTTAGAAAAGACTTGAAGGTTTGTATGGTGGAAACATGGAGTAAAATCTTCTCAAAACTGTATTATCAGTCTCTTCCAAACATACCGCCATGGAAATCAAATTGTTATTAACAGGGAAGGGGTGGATCTGAAAACAAAGGTGCTTCAAACTTTATGAGCAGCAGTACACATGGCTATAGGTTAATCTAAAATTTAGTGGGCCTGAAGTTTCGATCCTAGCAGGACCTTTCTCAGAGGCAGAGTGACAAGGACAAGCCAGATACATGTACACGAAGGAAGGGGGGAGAGAGTGAATAGGACACGGATGAGAAACAAAGGACAAAGAGTGAAGCTGGTAGGGAGAGATCAAAGGGAAGGGCAAGGGGTAGGGTAGGGATTAGTGAGAGGAGGGGGAAAGATCAAAGAGAAGGGCAAGGAAGTGTGAAGGACTGAACACAAAAGAACCTATGGCTATAGGTTAGAAAAGGTTTGTGGATGCATTGTATCACATGGTTGTGTCTCTTCTTTCAAACAGACACAGCCACTGTGGTGCATCAGCGAGCCTCCTCACTAACCGACCACTATAATCACTACGCGACGTTCCGAATCAATTATATTCACGACCAGTCGTGAATATTACTAGTGTCCCTTCAGTGCCACCGTACGGAGGTGATCCGGTAAAGCGGTTTAACTAAACTTCAAGGAGGAGTGCATATTGACACTATACGAATGAGAACGAGTAGGCTAGTTCGACAATAAAGCTAAAGGGGTAAATTGAACTTCCGACCCCCCGCGAAATGAACGTTTTTCCCACTGTTCCATCCTTAGTCCTATCCGACCTGATTCGTTGCTTTCCCTCAGAATATTATTCCCAATCTACATCGTCCCCCATGAGAGGTTTCTCCGTGATATCGAGCAGCAGCGCAATTCAAAACGACATTTTGGAAGAACTACAACACGTCAGTTACAAACTATAACCTCACGACAGCCTCGTAGCAGCACGTAGCCCATAGCAACCACTGGCACGCCTGATGAACCCTGTCTGTACACCGCTGCGTGGTGGCGCTGTGCAACTGCCCCCCCTCCCCCTCCCCCTCCCGGGGACGTCACAGGGAACGATTCGTGCAAGACTGCGTCGTTGTATGGTGGCGCAGAAGGGACATCGCAAATCGCAAATATCTGCAAAGATATTTGCAATTCGCACATTTTGTCGCAAATATGTGCGCAAATATTTGCGACAAAATGTGCAATTCGCAAATTTTGTCGCAAATATTTGCGCACATATTTGCAAATCGCAAATTTTGTCGCAAATATGTGCGCATATATTTGCGACAAAATCTGCGAATTGCACATTTTGTCGCAAATATGTGCGCAAATATTTGCGACAAAATCTGCAATTCGCAGATTTTGTCGCAAATTTTTTTCAAAGAAGCTAGAGGGCCACAAAAATAAGAAACCGCTGATGATCACTACACACAGTGTTAGACCATGAAGGAAGAAGAGGTGAGACCCGGCTCAACGATGGGACTTGGAGTATGGAGTATTGTTGACAGTCACGAACGGATTTTTGAAGTTTTCTTACTTTGTAAACGAATGGAAAGGTATAATTTACGGAGATTGAAGAACAGGGCTGTGTATGTTCCGTGACACCGTGAGACTCGGTATTATAGTCACAGTGTCAGGCCCATTTCACGTTGTGCTGTAACCTTGTAGGGGGGGGGGTGGCCACAGCGCACTACGCGACCTTTGACCAAGGCACCGCACAGTGAGTCATGCGACACTACGAACTATATACATGTATATCTCGACACTACAGCACTACTGGTTTGGGCCCCCTAGCTTCTTTGAAAAAAATTTGCGACAAAATCTGCGAATTGCAGATTTTGTCGCAAATATTTGCGCACATATTTGCGACAAAATGTGCAATTCGCATATTTTGTCGCAAATATATGTGCACATATTTGCGACAAAATTTGCGATTTGCAAATATGTGCGCAAATATTTGCGACAAAATTTGCGAATTGCACATTTTGTCGCAAATATTTGCGCAAATATTTGCGACAAAATATGCGAATTGCAAATATCTTTGCAGATATTTGCGATTTGCAATGTCCCTTCTGCGCCACCATATCGTTGTGTTGTTCTTTTACGACCTTGTTTGCACCCGGCCCTCCCCCTGCGTGTGTGAACTGGTGTTTTCGTGTTGACGTATATACTACTAGCTAGCATGGAGTGGGGGCAACACACGACCAAAGACCTCTCAGCCGAGGAGTATTACAGAATTCTATCGAACTTGGTTGTGTAGTTAGGCCTCTTGTCAAAAAGATCATCGGTTGGGTATCAGATGATTTGACCCGTCCGATGTCGTTTCCACCGGATAGCCATCGTGAATTTTTCACCCCAGAGTCCAGTACAATCAGCTTTGTACCGGGGAAATTTTATCGGTCGGATGAATTCAACCGGCACTCAACCGATGATTTTTTTGACAAGAGACCTTTGTTTATTACGAAAACCTAACCATTCTCCTCGTCGTCTTCCTCCTTCGCCTCCCCCTTTTCCTCATCCTGACTTTCATCTCACGTCCTCTTCTTCCGCATCCTCCTCGCCATCCACTCCCCTCTCCTCCATATCCTCCTCCTCCTCCTCCTCCTCCTCCTCCCCACCCTTCCTCTCCAACCTCGGCATTCTTCCCATCCACCCGATCACCGAGGGCTCAGACTTACCGACAAGTTCGTTCCGCAGCCGGATACGGTCCTGCAGGTTCTCTGTGGCAATGAGGATGCAGTTGACGAGCGCCACCAACGTCGTCTTATAGGTAGTCACCTCTGACTGGGTCAGCTCCTCCAAGATGAGGCTGAAGAGAAACTTCTTGCCCTTCAGCGTCTAGAATTAAAAAAAATGATTCACCAATGTCAAATCCTATGCATTTTAGACAGGAAAGTCAATTGAAATGCAAAGAAAAATAGAGGAACATTATCTGTTGTTGCTAAGGTCTCTTGTCAAAAAGATCATCGGTTGGGTGCCGGTTGAATTCATCCGACCGATACAATTTCCCCCGGTAGAAAGCCGATTGTACTGGACTCTGGGGTGAAAAATTGACGATGGCTATTCGGTGGAAACTACATCGGACGGGTCAATTCACCTGATACCCAACCGATGATCTTTTTGACAAGAGGCCTAAGGCTGCCACCTTAGGGGTTGTTAGATCAAGTGGCGGAGCGCCTTCAGACATATGTGACCCGGCACAGCATAATGAGGAATAACCCCAATTTTGAGATTTTGAGATTTTCTAATGGTGTGAAAGATTTTCCCATTAGCTTTCAAATGATATCCAAATATAATAAAATAAAATAAAATTTCCGAAAATACCCCCCCAAAAATTGATTTGTAATCGAATTGTGAAAATACTTTAACTTCGGGCGTTATTTACTCAAAAAGTGTTTTGGTGGGATATTCCTCATGTCGTTTTGCCGGGTCACATATGAAGGACTAAGGCAGACCTTTGAAGCAGCCAAGATTTGGCAATTGTTCGTGTGAACGCAAACGGTGTGAATGCACCCACACGGTATATCGAAAAACTTTACAAAAAAAAAGGTTTACAGTGAAAGCGACGGAGCTCGTTTATCTACCTGATCTTGTTATGAAATGGTTCCATATTCTGGCTAACGAAATAAAATGACGAGGTTTTTTGTGTCTTCTCTCTCTCTCCACATGCGAACGCTGTACCGATGGCAACTTTGGTTTCTTTCTCTGCTAATCTCGCATATAAATCAGTATATCGGGTTCACAAAAGCCAGCAACCGACTCGAACAGTCCCGATCGGGGTATCAGGCTGGCCATTGTCGTGCGGATACCCAAGGTAGTATCCCCATAACGGTGCAGCGTCGAGATGCCTTTTTCTTTTCTTTCATGGGGGTATTGGACAGATCGCGAGCTAGAGGTCGAAGGTTAAGTCAGCGGATTATCCATCAGAGTTTGTTGTGACGTTGCGACGTGACTGCACGCGCACTGTGCGAAAGCTGGGGCAATATTCAACAGACATTTTTTTTATCAACGTTGCTGAATAGTATGTCAGCTGGTAGCACGGCCGGTGAAAAGGCTGGTGCATTTTGTCTGTCAGCATCAATCACATACTCTGATCATTTCGGAAAAAAAGACGGGACCAAGTGTTGAGGTAACGGATTTGCCCATATCTGTTTCGCTGAAGGTCATTTGCAGTGCACTTTTTTATATCGATTCAGGTTGCTTCGACGAGTTTTCGATTTTACTTGGCTCAAAAGGTGCTGACTTACGGAAAGCCCCTGTGCCGTGAAATAAGACTGTCACAGCCACCCCTTTTCGGGATAGGCCATGACAAAGACCGAACATTTGGCAACAAATGTTACGCAACACGTTTTTTTTCCCGACGTTCATTTACGGTGCATCATCGCAAACAACAAAGCGAAAACAACCCGGCCTCCCAAAAAATGCGGGAAGTGGGAGAATAGTGGAGGAAATTCGGCAAGACAATAGCCGCGCCTACTGCCCTGGGAAGTCTACCAACCGCGCGGTCACATGAGACGTCGACAATGTAAGCAAACACACACCCCCGAAAACCTTGGACCAGAGGGAAAGTGGAAGTGCGGTCCAACCGACGAACGGTGCTGCCACACCCACCCACCTCCCGTGGGAAACTCCGGCGAGTCGCACACCACTGGCCTGGCGAGGTAACACCGTTAGGACCTCTTTGACTGGCCGGGGGTATCCCGACTCTTCCCCGTAGTGGGCGTCAGAGAGTTCCCCACCCTACCCCTACCTCCCCCTCCCCGCTCGCACGACCCACAAAAAGGTTCCCGGTGATGTAACGGTCTGATCCGGGCCCCATGCTCAGATGAGACCGTTACCATATATGGATAAAAACGTCATGCGCAGTGCGTATGGTAGTTGTCCATTTTTAAGGCCGTGCTGAGTCGATACGGCCATTGGCAATGCAGCGCTTTCAGGCACGTTCGTCGACCCGTAGTTGACCCGTAGTTCAACAACGCTCAGTACTGAGCCTAGTAACTAGGCCTAGAACTTGCAGTTTTACAATGGGGAAGAAATGCTACAGTTGTTCCCCCGTAATGAGGGTGTATCGATTGGCTTTATACAATCAAAAGCAAAATAATAGTTTTACAAACTGTGTTCGTTCGCGGATAATCATAAACAACAGTCACATGAAGGGCGCCCCCAGGTGCTTGGTTCACTGACTCATCTGAGCACGCTGAGCAGCTGAGAACGTTGCTGCAACGTGCTGAGGTGAGCCAGTGACGTCACGGCTCAACTCAGCACAGGTGTCACAGGTGTCACTGTGTCAAAAACCCTTATAATTATCACGTGAGCACAGCTCGGGGTGTGATTGGCTGGTTGATTCATCCGTTCCTGCCAGATTCTCACGACTATAAGGGCAAGGGTAAAACGAATCTTGTACCCGAAAACCGACCACGGTAAACGAGTACCCGTTCCATGTTGTCGGTTCTATTACCCGAAAGAAAACCTTTTGTGCTTTCGGATGTAAAACAATTTGTATTGATTTCACGCACTTATATGTCAAAGTATTTTCCTAACTATCGAGCCGGCAAAAAGGCACATCCGTGGATGGACCCGTCCGACGACCATTGTGAAGAGTTACCTTGACTTTCGTTTCACACAAAGGCTTTTGTCGCTTGATATCTCGAACTTATTAGAGAAAATGTTGACCCATTTCTACTCGGTCGGTTTTATGCTGAACTGGCTTGAAAGGATAACGTCGGTCTTTTTCGATATTTTTCTATTTCCAAGTTGCTTTTCAATGAATCAGAATACCCGGGTACCCGGGTAGATCATGATTTCATTATTCGAGTAGTCGGTTCTCCGATTACCCGGTATTGCCCTGGCGTATAATACACGTACGCGTGGCAGCGAGCGCGGGTAATTGTCTCCCACCGTGTGTCGGAGCGTTTAGCGGGGCGTGCACACCGTATACCACCGTATAAACGCACACGCCCATCACCGACACAAGACCGGGGTAAAAATAAAACTGACTTGGCAAGGTGCGGAACCCTCCAAGCAGAAACTGATTCAGAGCCGACCTTCACCGTGTGCTTTTTGGGGGACGCCAGAACATTCACGTGCGGCGTAGACGACTAAGTAAACTTCAGCTCGCACACTGAATAAAACATGTTTACCGAACCTTGGCTTGTATTGTCGACTGTATAACTCACGGTGACGTGACATAAAAAGAAAAATGATTCGCTGGGAACAAACAGAAATGTAGCGAGCTGCTCACTCTGTGACGTCAATGACGAAAATGTAAATAAACGAGAAACAAAGGTCGTCTGCAGCAGGAACTTTCTAAAAAGGCAGAACTGTTCAAAACAAAGTTGACAAGCGTATGAAAATGTGAAAACTTATTCAATTATATCCCCAATTTGATGATTCAAATAACTCCCAAATAATGTGTTTCAATCCTAGCAAAGTTGGCGAAACTTTTCAAATTAACATTTTCAATCAGTTAAAGAAATTTTTCTGGAAAAATTGAGTTGGAAATTGACATGGATATTGTTCTCGACAACTGAAAGAAATCGGGGGAAAAATGTTGCGTACAAAAAATTATGTTGTTGAGAAAGGTCCTGCTCGGATCGAAATGTTCGACCCTCCAAAACAATTGAGAGAGTTGATATTCAGATCACTGTACGCCAGGATTTGAGCAATTTCTACGGTGGACTCGTGCAAATCAAACAGCGACTTTACGCTCACAATATCCGTGGGCAAGGCTGCAATGCCCAGTTCCCAGCGATGTAACACATTTCGGGGCCGTGGGTCCCTTCCTTGTTCCGTGGGAAGCTTCGAAGGAGAGAAACACGCCGTGTCAACATAGCGCTAAAAATAGCACGCGGAACGACACGGGGCGGGTTGCTACATAGCGCCCTCAAGCGACAAACATCCAGACGATTGACCTTGCCAGGTGATGACCGCACACTATCTTGTTGACATTCCTCGCCTTGCGGAGATTCTTTGAAATCGAAAAAAAATGTAATTGCCTTCATCAGGCAAAGAGTGGGATTGTTCGCAAACTATTCTAGAGGCGTTCACCTCTCGATTGATTAAAAGAGCTAAGGAGAGTTGGCTGGACCGGGACTCAAACGCGTGTCCTCTGGTTTCACGTAATGGTGTTCACGAAAGAGCGCCACTACATGGTTGCACTCCCAGCATGACCTTACTCAGGGTCGTTTGCCTGGGTGGAAGATCCCGATGGGATCGAAACGTCGGGCCGTTTGCATTCGGGATTATTTACATCAGTAAGCAGTCTGCAACATTCTTCTAATGAGTTCCAGAGTTTCCTTCAATCTACTGACCCCCCCCCCCCCTCTCCAAGCAAAGCCCCACGACCAAATGGTTGACCTTTGGTCCACCCGCCTCGAGTCTGCATCACACAATCAGCGTGTTTCTACTGAGCACACGCTAACACCCGGTATTTCTTACCCACTATATTCCGGGTGTCGGTGATCCGGATCACAGACAAACGCCTGTTTCTACTCAGTACGGAAAAGGCAGGTGTCGCCCACAATCGACCTTCGTCGAGGGTCGAGGGTCGAGGTCACGCCGCAGGTCAAAGCATGGAATTCACTACTTCTGTTGCATTTCCGGAACACCCGGCAACCAGCAACCGCGTGTGTTTCTACTGCGAGTGTGACCCGAAGACACCCGGCAAGATCCACCTCAATAGGTGGTTGTTGGTGAACGTTTGGTTGCCGGATGACGTTCGGAAAATTCGACGCCCGGTTGTGTTTCTACTGGACACTCCACCCAGAAACACCCGAAGACGCACGGAGACACCCGGCAACCTTTCGTCAGTAGAAACACGCTGAAAGTCAACATCAGCCCAAAGGAGTCCCTCTCACCAGGATCCTGCCAGTAATGTGAACGTGGAGAGGAGGACACCATGGCGGTCATCTCCTGCAACGCCCGCTTCTGCCCAATCCCTGTACCCAAGCTGACCTTACTACACTCAGACCTAATGGGGTCGCCTGCGTCCAGTATCTGTTAGGTCGAGTTTAATTGAGAGAAAGGACTCGAGAAGAAGAAGAAGACACTTTCTCAATGCTCGGCATCATTCTGCGCTGAGCTGAGACAGCTCAGTGAAAACCGGTCTCACGATCTCAAGTGGGTGGCCGTGCTAAAATGGGTGGGTGACGTCACCACCCATCTGAGCACGTAGCGACAACCTGCTGAAATAGGCGAAATAGGCGGCGTGCTAAGATGGGTGGGTGAACTGAGCGCGTGCGGGCGCCCTTTACGCTAACCTGATTGCCCATAATTTATGGCAGCCCACCCATTTGATCATGCCACCCATTTTAGACTGTCACACCGGGCCAGTGGTCACGCCGCCTTCAGAGATTCACCTATGGAGGCCGGACAGTGATTTTCTGGGCACATTCACACGCGGTCTGTGATGGGCTGTAATTCTCTCATCGATCCGCCTTCCGATCAATACGTTAAAAAGTCGAAGCGGTTTTTCTCCCGAAGGTCACCGGATCGCTCGCGGTTTTGTTCGTCTGTCAAGATGTCGATTCTGTTTTCACGGCCCACGAATTTGGGAAAAACCAGCACAGAGAAAGTGCTCTCCTATTCAATTCCGTAGCCTTACGGTATCAGCAGCCCCCTTTACCCCCACACCCCCACTAACATTGATGTCAATTATTGAGCCGGTAAGAATTCCGTAATTGCCTGCCAAAAGTTCACGCCCCATAACCCGGCCGACACCACGCCACACTTGCTCGATAATGATTATCGATTGTCTATTTTGTCCGGGTGTACTGAGACGGTAACAACCCGCCTATTATAATAAACCTCTTAGAGTCCGTATTCTCCGTCTCTCTTTCTGTCCGCGTCAGCTCTGTCTGTTCCTCTTTCACCCAGTCTCTCTCTCCCTCATTCACTCCCGCTCTCTTTGTCTCTCACGCCCCTCTCCCTCGCTCCTTCCCTAGCTCTCCCTCTCCGCTAACCCCCTCCCCTTGAGGACACACATCCGGCGCTCTCGGTGGAGTTTCAAGGGCGTCGAAAGACTTGTCTAGGCCTGACATTTGAAATACCTCGGGGTTGGGTGAGAGCGGTAGGAGTTCTGGAGGGGACGCGCACAGACAGACATTGACATTTAGCCCGCGCGTCTAATCATGGGTTACTATTAAAAGACACGAAATACAAGACGATTTTTTTTTACAGGACGCTTGAGCCATACGAACCCTCGCATCGCGACCAAAAAACTCCACCCGCTTCAATACAACCCAGGCATAAACGGCCAACAGAGGGCGGTAGATAAGGATATTCCTTTCACCGGACACTGGCTTCCGATTTTCCAACAGAACTGTTAAAAGGTTACAATGTTACGTACAGCACACACACCCAATGAAAATCATCTTAGAATTGAAAGGTTTTCTCTTTTTTTTGGCAGATCGCTTTGTATAGGAGGGTTTGCGGTGACACCATGTATAAGGTCTCTAAAAGAAGAGGTGTGGTTCTGAAAAGAACCTGAGTGGTAACTCGACGTTCCGATCAGTATTATATGCTCTGGCCGTCATCAGGAGATCACTTTGTACTGATTGATTTGACTCTGATCAACGCCCGAGAACCTCAGAGAGCATTCTTCAGCTTATACGAGGCAACACAAAACTGCTAATTACTGGCTTATGTAAACGTACTTAGGACACACCCTATACACTACAGATCTGTTTGGGGAAAATCAGGCAAGAATGCTATGATCGGGTGAGCTTTAAATCAGCTATGTATAGCAGTTGGCTGTTAAAACGGATCGGTAGATGACACATTCAGAATCCAAACCGTGTCGTTTATTTGTGTAGGCCTATACTGTATCATTTTTATCGGGTATTACATGTCCATGGTTTGTCTGGGGGTCTGGAGTGACGGAGATTACAGGCGGGGGCTTCGGTTGTGACTCAGGGACTTAGGACCTGGCCTTCGTCTGTCCGTCAGTGGTCAATCATCATCGGACATCGAAGGAGGAGGGGGGGGGGCACTTCAAGCGAGCAAGGGAGAAAGGTAAGCAAGCATTCAATTGATACCTCGGCCACAAAAAGGAGCTAATGAGGGGTAGGGGTAGCGGTGGGGTAGGGGTGGGGTGGGGTAGGGTGGGATGGGGGTAGAGGTAGCGGTGGGGTAGGGGTGGGGTGGGGTAGGGTGGGATGGGGGTAGATGTAGCGGTGGGGTAGGGTGGGATGGGGTAGAGGTAGCGGTGGGGTAGAGTGGCGTGGGGTGAGGTTAGGCTGGTCTCGTGTGCATTTGTGGAAAGCGGGGCAGATTGTTCATGCAGGTATTTGGAGAGAGAGAGAGAGAGAGAGAGAGAGAGGGAGGGAGGGTCCTGAATAAGTCGACGAAAAGATCGAGGTTTATATCCCCCCCCCTCATACACAGACTTTTGTTTTGTTTTAAAAATTAAAAGAGGTCGCGTTTGTATCTTTCTTTTGTAGAGACGTGCCTCGGACCGCGAAGAGGCAAAGTGTGGCGAGAATAGAAAAAAGCAATTCCCATTTTCGCTGTTCGCGGGTCCCAATCTCCATCACTTCCATTCAACTACATCGTGGATCATCCGTCCCTGCAAGCCCAGACGCAACGCGCAGCAACCACTGGACAGACGTTTCCTGTATTGCGCGGTCATACAATAATTATGAGAGAGAATTTTTAGCCGAAACCTCAACTTGGGAGCCTTGCAACTATACAGCGTTTGTATAGTGCCAGTTGCTAATGGGTGGTAATCCTGGTATATGTCCTATTTTCGAATTCTCAATCAATTCTGTCCCCACCCTCTCCTCTCCTTCCTCGTCCTCCCCAGCCCAACCGACCGGTCAGACTGCAACTCTACCGCGGGTGGCGTTAGGGTTGTATCGAGGGTGTGTGTGTGGGGGGGGGGGGGGTCTGGGTTCAAGGATACCCAGGTGAACCTACCCCCACCCCCTCCAACAACCCCCATGCCCCTATCGACTGACGTCAATGCAATCGCAGCCGGGTAAACATTCCCTTGACAATGAGCCACTCGGATTGGCGCCGTTTGCAGAAAAAAAAGACCACCCCGTCCTTCCCTCCCTCTCCCTCCCTGTTCAGAAACACCTATACACACTGTACATGTAGACACGGCATTGTTAACAACACAACACACGTTCACAGCACGCACCATATCTGAACTGTTCGCGCATTTGCGGCGACTTTCTCTCTCGATCTCCACGTATGTGCCATATCCGAGGACAACATCGTTTCAACCTTCTCCGTCTTTTGCTTTCTCTAGAAGCTCCACTTCATGACGCTAATACTCCCCCTACTTGTGGTCTGTCTTTTCAGGCTGGGCGTCCAAGTCACTCTCCTTCTCCCTCGCCTCGTCTTCCTCTCTTCTCTGTTTGCCCCTGTCAAAACCTGCCCCCCCCCCCCATAAACCATCTTCTCTCAAGATGTGACCCAGGAATTTCAATTGTGTGGCTGTTATTTCATCGGCTTTCTCTTCGTTTCCGCTCTGCTACGTGTATACGTACAGCCTCGGTCAGTGAATACTTGATCTGTCCACGGGATCTTTATCATCATCTTCTTCAGAAACCACATTTCACAATCTCAGGGATTAGTGACCACACATGGCTACAGAACACAAAAGCGCGGTCGACATAACCGCTCAGGACACGGAGTCTGCCTTTCATAAATTCCGGCAATTCTTTCATTTTCCCCCACAGGTTCCAACGAAGGAAACTGCAATGGCAATGTTGAAAGTGGAGTGAGGGAAATGTGTTTACATCCGAGCAACTTAGCTCGACCAACGACGACTTTGAAATTCATCAAATTATACCCTAAGGCAAAGGGCAATAGTCATAATGCATTCAAATAATGGTGTCGACAATTCCATGTGGATTCCAATAATTGCCGAGAGGAAATAAAATCCAGAACCACTTCCTCGTTCCTGAAACCCGCGGGAGTCTCTGGCAAAATTTCCAACCATTTCTGGCATGGTTAAAAGGTATAGGGTACAGAACACTAAATAGAGCTCCCATTGAACACTGTACAAAAACACTCACTTTCAAAGCCAATTATCCCATGCCAATCAATCCAATTTTAGTGCCCTTAGCCGATTAGATTTGTTTGCTAATTACACCCAGAAAAAAACACCCCCAACATGTGTAGCCGTCCAAGCCAAATTTCTGCAAGGATTTTGGGATGGACCCCTCCACTTCCTCAGCCAAATAGGGCCACATTTAAATCCAGATATTGTCCAAATTACATACCAAATTGAAGTGTGAACCCCCAGGTTGTCTTAAGCTTCACCTATTCTACAATGTATCAGTTAATTAGCCTCCAAAGACCCCTTATTAAAAAAAAGTTGTGGGTACACACTTTATGATAATCAGCTCGGCGGAGCCATCTTGGATGGATTTTGTGTGCTGCACCCATAGATTTTCCCGCCATGTTTGTTGTGAAGAGAAGAAAAGAACGGTGCTATAGATCAGTATTGGCGACAGTTGCCAAACCCACGCGAGATCTCCCGAGATCAAATGAACTACAAGTTCCTGAACACGTCACTGTATGGTAACTCAGGGTTGTGGCATGCAAAGCTGACATTTAATCCGAAATGAGATATTCATATCGTTCATAGCGACATCTCTATCGGAAATTAGAGTTTAGAAATAATCTCTAACAAAAATAAATGTTATCCTTGCACGTCTATAAATTTATATAGGCCTATCTCTGTTTCGGGATTAAATGTCAACTTTGGCACGCCACAGAAAAGGGGACGCCTTTCCCAATCCCAAAACAACGAGGCCCCACTCTGCGAGAGTGCTGGAGGGACTGGGTAGAGTCTAGGGGTCAAAGGGCGCTAAAAATGGGGGGGGGGGGTGACGAACGTTTTCCCGCCCTTTGAGCTCTAAAATAGCGCAGTTTTTTGGACGAAAAACAGGGACAATGCTGAATCGAAATGGAGGCTGCATCGAATCCACAATAGAATGAAAAACAGCATGGACTACTCCAGTCTTTACGCGCTGCTTTTCCAAACACTTGTTTTCTCGGTGGGGGACCCAAAAAGTTAAAGTACCCAAACACTTTTGAAAAAAACAAAACAATATTAGACATTCCAAGACCTACTTCTTGAATGAAAAAAAAAGAAGCCCTGTAGCTTGTAAACAAACAGGTCAGATGCCCTTTTAAACAAACGGTATCAAGAATATCTAAGTACAGTGTACATTGGATATTGGCAGCGTATTTTTTGGCTGACAGCTGGTTGAGAGTAGACTTCATAGAGTAGGCGATATAATAGACTTGGAATGGTTTGTCGAAGCTCACAAAGTGCGCAGAGTAAAGTGACGTGACACCCTCTTCCGGATTCTTCTTCACTCGAAGACAAACAAATGTTGAGCTTACAAGAAGAAAAACAAACACCTGCCACTTTAGCCGACGGAGGCTACAAGACAAGTTGTTTTGCTTTTGATTTGTTTATTTCTTCTTCTTCATTTTTCTTTTTTAATAAATGCGATGTCTGTTGATAACATCAACGAAGTTAATTTGTACCCATTCCAAAAATATGTAGGCCCTGCATATTTGTTTGTTCATCAAAAAGTAGAAGGCCATGATGATTTGATCCAAGCAGGACTTTTCTTAAAAAGCAGGACCTTTCTCTGCCCTTGAGAAAGGTCCTTCTGAGTTCGAAACGTCAGGCTATTCTATTTTTTTGATATTCGCTTTTTGGTCATTTTCAACAGCAGTTGTCGATGAATCTACGCGCATGATATCAGCTTGTCACCCGCCACTGCCTTTGCGCACTAACCCCGAACCCGTCTGTCGCGATTTCGTTCAGAGTCGCTTAAACTCCAACATTTGTTTGTTTAATAAGCAAACGATTCACGATTCATGGGATCACCTTGCCAACTCAAACTTCACCTTTGTTTTGATGCTCAGCAAATAATAGGAGAATACAGGTCAAGAACGGTTGACGTCATCACACCGCAATGTGGTTTGCGATCCTGTTTAATAGCCCACACGAGGGAGAGTTGTCACGCTTAGCAAGATTTCCACGCTTAAGCGTCTCTATATGATTTAGTCCGCAGCAGCCCACGCAGCACAACCCGACGTGAAGTCCCCACAAACACGCGTGTACGTGTAGGACTAAGCACTATATCAGCAGGGACGTACAGCCCGAGCCGTAGCCCTTCACCAGGCCCAAGTCCACATCCCCAGCACTCACAGCGAAACACGCAGCCTTTAGTAGCCGACTCAACATGGATGGCCTCTGACTGCATGACTTCAAAATCCTATCAACGCTCGTTATCAGATCAGCAGAGATACTCCTGGGCCCAATTTCATAGAGCCGCTTAAGCGTGAAAATCTGCTAAGCAGGAAAAGTCTTCCTTGTGTATGCAGAATTACAAGCTGCCCTGCAATTTGATGTCCATTGCTTTTGACTTGTTTTCCACTCTTCTTTACTTAGCGTGAAACAAAAGTGAGCTTTTGGTAGGCAAGGGGATCCTGTGGCTCATGAGTTTTTGCGCTTAAGCGGCGCTATGAAATAGGCCCCAGATGGAACGTATAGGGCGATTGATATCACAGCCTGACGGGGAAAACAACATTGTCTGACATTTGTGGCCCCCGTGCCGTCTAAATAAACCGTCTTTTATTTTCTGCATGATGTTTTCATATAGAGTGAGTGTGAGGCCCTCCAAGATCTCCGTGCAATGGAGAAATTATATGTCACAGGCGCTGTATGTAGGAAAGAGCTTTCAAGGTGAAAAGAAATGAGCTGTTTGAGGTGGTCGGCTAAAAAGTACATGTTTTTTTATCAAGGGTGCCTCGGGCAGAGTGTTATGATATTTGAAAGATGCATTGGTGAATTTGTGGTATGAGCGTTGCGCAGTGTAATAAAGAAGCTGGCGAGCTGAATGCTGAATGCAATCCGTCAGAAAAAAAATCTAAGCAACTCCTCTCTCTTTCTCTATCTCCCCTTTCTCCCTCTCTCCTCTATCTCTCCATCTTCCTCTTTCTTTCCATCCCCCTGCCCCTCCGTCTGTCCCTTTTCCTCTCCCCTCTTTCTCCTCTTTCTCCCACGCTCGCTCATTTAATCTGTCCCTTTCCCTCTCCCTCCCCTTCTCTCACTTTCGCGATCCCCGTCTCACCTTCATCTCTCTCATCCACTCTCTCTCTTTCTCTCCCCGTCTCTCTCCCCCTCTCGCTCCACCCCCCTCCCCCATTCTCCCTCCTCTCTCGCTCTCAAATCACAGACAATTGAGCCGCAAGAATAGCTCCCCGTGACAAGGTAACGAGTGACCTCGCCAAATCTCGCCCGGTGAAAGGAAGAAGACAAGACGGCAAGACAGACAGAGAGAGGGTGCGATAGATCATCGGTCCGAGCATCCCCCAGTTGCATGTGCTTGCGCTAATTCCTAATTGGTTGCCTGATGCCGTCTTAGGCGAACAATTTACGGAAGACGGGATCTACTTTCCCGTCTCCCATTTAAGTGTTGTCGTCATTATCCTGCACGACAAACGCAAACATATACAAAACATCCCAACACCATCCACAACAGTGGACTGTTTAGTGTTTGGGGAGCTTAAAGTCGACGAGCTAACTTGTTTGCTTCTATTCTTTCGGAGAGGAAATTGGATAGAAGGTTAATCCCGCAAATGGTGACTGCAAAGCGGAGTAAACTTCCCCTTTGAGGACGGAGGAGTTGTGCCGTCAAAGGTAGTGCTGCATTGTCTCTAGGACAAGAGAACCGTATACGTGGGACAAGGCGTAGAATGGACGGAGGCATGTCTGTCTGTTCTGTCTTGGGAATTAGAGTCGCACGCCGGCTACATGTTGCTATCTGCTCGTATCCGTTTGTGCACGGTTACTAACGCCGATTGTTAATCCCCCCTTGCCAGATCCACCGAGCGTGTATACTGGAGAGCCAGGGTGGGGGTGGGGGGGGGGTAACGCCGCTGCCCCATTTAAAGGAAGCTGTCACATGCGATCAACGCCACTCCAAAAGGGTGACTGAGACACAGCGAGGCATTGTGCAAACTAGGCGGGCGGGGGGGGGGGCTCACAAAGCTCAGGCGATGCATGGTTGAGCGAAAACCGCGCACAAATCGCAAGGACAGATCTGTAGAATGGTTCTGGCACAGTCAGCCGCCCCGACTGTACCCTTGTTGTGTGTTTTTTTTTATCCCGATGCAATCTCAAGATAGCACTGCCCCGACGAGCGAACCCAACTATCCCATTTGAATTGCATATGGGCAGCGGAGTTGATTTCGTGGCGAAGCGTACACGGGCGAAGTCACCGGACTTTGCGCTCGACTTGGTGGGAGGCACACAAAGTCAAGTGCCTTTGACAGGAACTGGATCACCCTTTGATCGCCCTTTCTACCTAGGAACTGGAAACACGCAGCCATGGAAGGCGAGCGAGTCGGCTCTGGCTTGATTTTGCGCGTGGGTCTACGGCAGCCGGCTTCCAGCCGGCGCCCATAGAGGCGTGCGTAATCCAAAGCCGTCGTCGATGATGTCAGAGATTGGCTTCAGGTTACACGCGCGTCTACGGAGGGAGGTCGCTGCGGCTTTCCCCCATAGATTCGCTCGGCATAGTCGGCTGTCCCCATTGTGTGCTGTATTCTGATACGGCCCCAGTATTGTAACGGCTAGGCAGCATCGTGGGAGGCATGATCAAGGGGGGGGGGGGTGGGCGTCTTAGGCTCGGGCTCGGACTTCGTCTCCGTCTGACAAAACCTGAAAATCCAGGTTGTGGTTTGTTTCCGAATTTGAATGTTTGTTGGCTTGATAGGAAGGCCTTCAGGTTACTCCCCAAAAAACTGGCGACAAATGCTTGTTTTCAGACGCCTGTGATATTATAACGAGTAAGATCAATATGACCGAAGCCTAAGGTTTCATTTCGTAAATGGCCATAGAGCCATGCACTTGACCCGCCAGGTCACCGCAGAGCGCCCTCTTCTGACGTAAAAGATGCACTTATTTCATCAGTCAAGCCCCGCAGATGTTGAGGAAATGACGAACAGAACACGGCTGCATGCCGTGTGGCAATGCTACAAAGAAGACAGCACGAGGGTATCATAATTATAACTAATGTCTACTCCGATGCCATTTGCGACATATCCCCTGTCTACCATGCGGTAAACACCGCAATCTCCCACGCCATGAAAAAACAAGGAGGTGCAAATCGCCCGAGAATCCTCGCTTTGATGTCACACTCTTTTCAACGAAAACAAAAAGCTGAGATGCAGTTGCAAGCTTGGTAAAGGTCACCCTTGCTTGGGATTCTAAGCAGTCTCAACCAATTCGCAGCGAGAATGTCAAATGTGACCATTGCCTAATGTAAGCCAGTAAATGCATTTCTGTATGCACCCGATTGAGAGCCATAGGCCTAGTATACTTAGTGCTGGCAGTTTGATCCCCGTGTACGTCCAACCCGACCATCCGTCAAAGCCTCTAATAATGCATTATGATACTTGGCGGGAGAGGAGAGGAAATCCCCGCCCATCGGGTCGTGTCTCGCCCAACTTCATCCCACCCATCCTTCGCACCGCGTACCGGCTCGACACGCTCAGCGTCAGGGTAAAAGTGGCCGCGCCACGTACTCCACGGACTCCAAGAAAGTTGAAATAAAAGGGGAGGGCGCCCTCGCGTAAAAACTGAAAGAATGTAGTCTTTACTAAGGCCCATCCCCCCCAAAAAGTCTTACGCTAGCCTTGAATCTGTCAAGAGACGTACACATCAGTACCTACATGATTAACCTAAAGAATGAATATAGGAAGGTTTGCGGTGAACACCATGTATCAGGTCTCTTAAAGGAAGAGGTATGGTTCTGAAAAGAACCTGAGGGTAACTCGACGTTTCGACCAGTATGCTCTGGCCGTCATCAGGAGAATGTCTTGGGATCGGTGGTGGAACTCCTTATGTACCGGTGGTCGCTGAAGAATGAATATTAACCTTGCTAAAATTGGACCGATGTTTGTGCTCTTTTTTTTTCCTTTCCCAATGCTCGTCCTAAGGCCAGACCAGAAATAAACACCAGTATAACTCCAAGAAGTTAGACCGTTTACATCGTGCATACGGAGTTGCTCACAGCGGTGGTTTCTATCTCGGTCCTCTGTCCCCTGAATTTCTCGTTTTCACCCGGTCCGCGACCATTACCGCGATTGTCCCCTTTCGGCCGGCCGTTAATCCCCGGTCCACGACGCTCCCCTGCTCGGCGGCTCCAGTCCTTTGGGCCACTACGCGCCAACCGGACCAAGCACCAAGTCCACAGAGCCAACTATTTTTTTTTTATCAAACCATAATTAGCCGTGAGTAATCAAATCAAGGGCCTATCTCATAGACCCGCTTAACTGCCTCGAATCTCCTTTTTTAAGCACACAGCTCTTTGCTGAGTTACGTCATGCCACCAGCAAAATCACCAATTTTATTTCAGGCCGAGCTAAAACAGTAGTCACAGAATGGAGACCTATGGTAGGCACCAGAAACGGAGTGGCAGAGTTAAAGGATAGAGGGATGAGCTTGACATTTAATGGATGTACAGGGAGTTGGTGAAGCTGGACCATGATATTGGTGGTGGGGATGATGGTGGTGGTGGTGATGGTGATGGTGGTGATGGTGAAGGTGGTGGTGGTGGTGGTGGTGGTGATGGTGGTGGTGGTGGTGATGGTGGTGATGGTGGTGATGGTGGTGGTGGTGGTGGTGGTGGTGGTGGTGGTGGTGATGGTGGTGATGGTGGTGATGGTGGTGGTGATGGTGATGGTGATGGTGGTGATGGTGAAGGTGGTGGTGGTGGTGGTGGTGGTGATGGTGGTGGTGGTGGTGATGGTGGTGATGGTGGTGATGGTGGTGGTGGTGGTGGTGGTGGTGGTGGTGGTGGTGATGGTGGTGATGGTGGTGATGGTGGTGGTGGTGATGGTGGTGGTGGTGGTGGTGGTGGTGATGGTGGTGATGATGGTGGTGGTGGTGGTGATGGTGGTGATGGTGGTTGTGGTGGTGGTGGTGGTGGTGATGGTGGTGATGGTGGTGGTGATGGTGGTGGTGGTGGTGGTGGTGGTGGTGGTGATGAGGGGAATGATGGGGATGATGGGTACAAGTGGGATGATTAGAAATTTGGTGAGTGATGACGTTAGTGATGATGGTGTGATGGTGGCGGTGATGGCAGTGACGGTAAAGCGATCGCTGTAATGACGGTGATGATGATGATTGGGACGACGGTGATGTTTGTGAAGATGAGGGCTCACTATATCATTTCATACTTTCAGCAGACACCAGTCAAAATACAACATCGCACTACTAGATTTAGCTCCCCCACACGCCTAACGAAGGAAGAACTGCCATGTTTTGCAGAGTTCCACCCCTAACCAGCTCCCTATGACGTTGGCTGGTGATATTAGCTGACTCACGTCCGACCGATGTCCCAAGAGGTGGTAAACGAACGCGCCCCTCGCGCTCACCCCAAACCGATCAGACGGCTATTACACGGTTTAGACAGTGTAGACGTGATTCAAGCCTCGCTCGAGGCACACGTGCTTACACAATGAGCGTGACAGCAAAGCACACGACTCTACGGGCACTGTGCACGAATAAGCTTCTGTATTTAAGGCTATAGTCTAGAAAGATGAGATTTCCCGTCTAATTATTGCATGCGGAAATGTCTCTGGTTTTGTGACAGTAATGGAAATTGTGGCTTGAACTCTAATCTCTCATGGCTGTACGATGATTAGCGCGGGCGGCCATTTTGGCCTATATTTAGTGTGCTGCACAGCCTTGGGTCCATGACGTAGACAAGATGGCGCCATTACGTATAGACAAATAACCAAGGTGACCCTGATATAATCCTGATATCGTTTGAAATGCAATGTCCCCCTTATTAGCTTAGCAATTAGTCTGCATTTTAATGACTCGCAGCAACTGTCGCTTATATAATACAAACGATAAAACATGAGCAATTACGGACACTTGATAATGTGTAGATTGTAATCAGATGGTCAGTCTGTTTGATAACTAGGGAAGCAGGCTGCATTGAGCATTGCTGGGTGCTCCTAATGTTCTAATGTTATGTGCTGCTTTTTAACCAAACAACCAAACGCAATGAGTTGGTCGTAGCTGTACCACAGCAACACATTACTAACTTTTCGGACAGTATCAGCACAGCAGTATGAGCACAGTATCAACCTTCTGGACTGACCTTAAGGCCGCCGCACACGAAAGCTAGGCCTATCATGATCAGCTGAGTAAAAAAATAACTCGAGGCCGTTTTCTCAGCACGTAGCTCACCATTTGCGGTCAACTGTCCCGTTTGATTTTGGAAACCGCGTGAACAGGACATGTACTTTCGTCGGACAGTTGTCAGGTTTTTTTTTGCTTGGCACTGAGGGTTTTTTTTCACGCGAGGCGAAAACGATCAAACAGGACAGGAAGGCTATTGGTCTTACGGCTTCGAGAGGCAGAAATCTCACCCAAAGTTGCCCGCACACGGTGAGCTACGTACTGAGCTAACGACCTCAATATATTTCTTTTTGCTCAGCAGATAGCAATCGTGTGTGGCGGTCTTAATGAAATCTTCATGCTGAGCTAACGGCCTCGAGATATTTTTTTTTGCTCAGCAGATAGCTATCGGTGCGGCGATCTTTATGACCCGTTTTCTGACTGGGTTTTTGTAATCATTCAGCAATAATTTCGTTTCTGAATAAAGAATAGGTCTTTTGACCCGGCACACAGAACTGACAAAGGGTCACAATCTAGCCCACTTCTTACTAGCCCTGTCTTACCAAGATCAAGCACCTCTTCTGCGTCAAACGCAAAACAATGTAGGACACTATCTCACCAGTGGACCACCAGCCAGTAGATTGCACAGATCCACAAAAGGAGGTTCTGACAGACAAAACCGTTCGCCCAACACTTGGTCTAGTTTGATAAAGAAATACCGAGATGTGACGAACTGTGTCCCACACGCGGCACGCGATAGATTTCAACTCACTGATGATCTTACCAGCTGGTATCTTGATCAAAGCTGGTCTGAATGTAGGTTAATTTGTAACTGTATCGGTCACTTTCCATCGTGATCATCTCTGCTCGGAAGTCGAGTGGTAAATCCTCAGCGTATAAAAATGCTCCACTACGCACATCGATCCTTACACAAGATTTGCCCACATTTTATGGAGGTTCGTTTCTCTTCAACCCGCATCTTGTATCACCGTCTATAATCGCATTGACTTCGTGTTCTAGCGATACTTCCAATTTGGGAGTTTAAAGGGGGGGGGGGTAAGATGAGATTACCTACCCCATAACTGCCAACCAAAATGTCCACTCTTTTCGGCTCGGCCTAAATTGGAGTGCAGGCGAGCCGAGAGGAGATTGTCGTCCATTTGCGGCGGATCAAATCCAGTTACACCAAAAACCTTTTTTTTCGGGTGGGGGGGGGGAGGGCGCTTGACCGAACGGAATTCAATCACACGACCTACATTCCCAGCCGCCAAACCACGCCATTATATCGGCTAAGTTAAAGAATTAAAGAGAAATTAACTAGCTGGACTGGTGTCGACGTGAGTCACGTCGTTATCGGACTAGCACGCAGACCCCTACCCCTACCATTATACCCCTGAACTCAAAGCTGATAATATTTGTTTCCATTACATATTAAGTTTCTGACTCATGAGCGGTCTTAAATATTGCACGCCACGTGCCATCTGTTCCGGCTTCCCTGGCTCTACCGCGCCCGGTCGACTCATAACGTGGCCGGGTGTCGACCGATGCGATTAACAATTCCCCCCTTGCTTTTAATGCTATTTCATGCGAAATATGCACCGCTGCCAGTATTTGCATGTGGTCTAACGCTCCACTGGGGGATTCCTTACATCTCCTAATGTTTCTAAAGAGTTCCAATAAATTGGGGGACACCTTTTTGTAGCCTGGGGCCCCACGAGTTGTCATTTCTCATTCCGCGGAGTCATTTCTACCGATGCTGAGTTTTTTTCCCGTCCGGGTTGCGAAACGCCACACCCTAGATCTATGGTAGTTCACGATGAAACGTGTATGCGAGACTTACGGTACAACGAATCGTATTACGTTGGCTGGCGATGACAATACAGTACATGTATATAGTCATCACAAGTTGTATTGCCTTGTACGTATATGCGAGATTCAAATCTGACCTGGCACGGGGTTAATGCAGGTCAGACGGGGGTCATTACATCCAGGTGGATCCATGTCAATGCCGTTGGAAATACCACTCTCCCTCTCTCTGTCTCACTGACTCTGTGTATCTCAACCTCCTTTCCTCTGTCTCTCCGTGACACTCTCTCCTCTCTCCTCTCTTCGTGGTTAGAATTATTCGGTTATACATGCAGCCTATCTAAGTACATCATTTGCAAAGTGCCCATTTTCCGGACATCCCAAATTTGAGAAATCGATCACTTATTAGGATGTTTTATTGGTATCAGACATTCCGTGAAATTTTAGAACTCTTCCAACGATCCCGAACAGGGTTCTTTTTCAAATACCGCCCTCTATATCGGAAACAGGTTAGCATTTAACTTCGTTTCCATGGTTTTTATCACGATATTGAGCTAAACCTTGTGCAGTTGTACATTGAGTTTGACAAAGTATGGAAGCGATTCTTTAACCTTCGCAAATGGTGTACCCTATACCTTTAATAACATGGTTTTGAATCAGGGAACCCGACACGGGATTCTTAGTGAACCGTTCTGACCCGACACATGGCCACAGAATGCCACCCTGCATAGGAATCGACATCTCTGACCCTGCGTGGGAATCGACATAGCCTACCTAAGAAGCGGAGGAGCTGGCCTGGCACAGTGGGTCGCCATTCTGACCCGAGTCAATCGACATGCAAAACGATATTTCCGACTCGGAAAAAAGGATCAGCATTAGAAACTGACATTCCGACTTGGATTAGGGATCAAAATTCAAACCCAGGAATAAACACCCTGACCCAGTGTAGGGGTTAATATCTTGACCCGACAAAGGATTCTGACTGTGGCACACATAAACGTTTTTAGATCCTGCTCAAAGAATCGAGATTTTGACCCGCTACGAGGACCCGACAAAGGGTCAGGATTCTGGACTTAATTAAACAGTGGATGGACCACAGAACACGTCATCAATATCAGTGCTCTAAACGATACACGAGGGCCCTTGTTTTCGATCCTACAGCATTTCTCAAAGGCATAACCTCACGATTGAGATTTCATGCTACATTCATATTTCACTCTACAACACAGAGATGCAGACCAAATGTCGCCGCAGGACTAATCACGAAACATGAGCCATAAGCGTGGGCGGGACGCATAGCATGTCATGTGATTTGTGTCAACATAATAGGGACTATGTGCTGGCGAACGCCACTAGAGACTCGTGGGCGGAACGCTACCTGCAGACAGACCTCATTATAATACCGAAGTAATGCAGACTCATTCGTGCACTGCACATTGGTACAGCAGGGACCTAGACGAAGTATCACAGATAGAGAGATATATAGGACGTACATCAATACAAATGCAAGAACTAGCCAACCATATTTGGGAGGGGAAAAGGTAAACACGTTTATGGGATAACAACACAGACGGCCTCGCGATGAACCGTCACGGGATGCGCACGACTGAATGCTATTTCCTTGCAAACAGGGCATACGAACGCCATCTAATGGACGCATGGTCGCCCATGTAAAGATGGAACCACGAGTGGTTTGCTGCTGGGTGGTCGGGTGGTTGGTTTGTTTGTTGGTTGTTTGTTGGTGGGTTGATTTGCTGCTTGGGTCGGTTGAATGGTTGGGTGGTCGATCCGTTGGTTGGTTGATTAGTGTATAGTTGGGAGTAGGTCGGTGGGTTGGTTGTTTGGTTGGTTAGTAGGTTGCTTGATTGCTTGGATGCTTTGATCTGTCTGTTTGTCGATGGGTTTGCTAGTTGTTGGCTTGCTTGGTTTGTTGGTCATGAGGCTATCTATGTATAGCCTTTATGATTATGAAATGCGCTATATAAGAGCGGTTTATTGTAATTCATTTATTCATGGTGATAGCTATCTACTTTAGGGGCTCAATTCTTGTCACGTATGGGATCACTCACACATAATACAGTATGGCATTTATATTCTACCGAGATGAATCCCGCATTACAAAACGCATTGCCTAACTCTATACAAGGTGGAATAACAACCAGAAATACATTCGTGATATTTCTGGCACATTTCAATAGGAAGCTTTAAAATGAGGGACTTAGAGGTGTATCCACATTTGATAAAGTCAGAAATGTAGACAGACTATTATCATCCTGTAAAAACTGTTGCAAATTCCTCACTTTCTTAAATGGCCAAATACACGAATATCTTAGTGTAGAAGGGAGAACGTTTCTCCAAGAATCAAAACGTTGGGCCCTCTACAATTTTGAAGCTTAACTGACAGCGCATTTCCAAAAACGTTTCACATAATGTTTGGTGACTTTTCAATCTAAATATCTTCTTCTAAAACCCCCATAGTGCCGTATACCTAAAGCATCCTTAATTGCCGTCGGTGAGGTTTGTAACTATACGAGTGCGACGTTGCCACGTTGGACAGAAGGCCAAACAACTCGCTACATTTGCTCTATCAAAAATAATGCCACGCCTGCTTGAGCATTGCGGACACACGCCGCTGGTCCCCCGTCGGTCACTGGTGCTCGGCAGACCGAGGAAGGTCTGAGACTCGAACGCGCATGAGTTCCCCCGCCGGAACGCCGGAAGATATAAGTATACGGTTGATCAGCCTCCCAAGACTGCCGCGTGACGAAAGGGTGGAGACATCGCACAACGGACTTCGCCGTTATACTGAACAAACGGTTGTGTATTCGGCGAGGTGTATTGCTACTAGTAGGTCAACCGACTCCAGTGCGATCTGAATCCTACTGAAACTTGTACACGTTGTGCTTGGAACTCGTTTTTTGTATATTACATGTGTATACAATATATACACGATAACAGCCCCAATCCTTGTAACATGTCTTCACAGCAAAATAGCATGTGAAATTTTTTTGGCAAGAGGCCATTTAAAAAAAAAACACATGGCAAATAATTGATTCAAAGCTGACCAATATTTCGAACAGAAGTGCTCATTTTGTGAAGACTTCGACCAACTCGTTGACCACAATCGGCCACATGTTTTCCGGAAATTTAAAAAAACCTGGAAAAGTATGCCAGTTTCCTCAAGTGTGCACGTCCTATATTCATAACCAGGTCAAGGATAAATATCAAGATATAGATACCTCTCCCTAAAGAAAATAAAACAAATACCAAGAAAGTCATTAATCTGCGAGGTAAACGATGGATCTGCTTGAGTGATCTTTCGGGAAATACAGACCCCCAAATATACACAGACAACTAATGGGTAGCCGTTGCCCAATATCCTGACGTTTTCTCGATTTACCCGGAGACCTGCAGATTGGAGGGGGAGTGGGGTCCTTCGGGGGGATAATATTTGTAAACAGTAGGCTGGATATCCGTGGTACGAGCCCGCGTTGACATCGCGGACTTGCTGAATGAATGCACCAGTCACACCTGTAATTTTTACAGCAAAGAGCATCGGAAACAACGCCGTAAAAAAACACCACCCGACCGGTAATACCGACGCGACTGCTGTAGGCCTACCTATACGCTGAAAATCGGCACTGTCAGATCAAAATTACAGCAGCTTTGAATTAACATTTAAATGTCAGAGGGAAAACTGGAGCGAGCCTCGCCAGGTTTGCGTGCGTTGATAGACGGTAAATGCCTCGCGCTTGATCGACCTTCCGTGCGTCTCTCATTGACATGCAGGGTCATGGCGTCGAGATACGGACAGAAATAGACAGAGAGACAACGAGACGGAGAGAGACAGAGATACAGAGAGCGACAGCGAGAGGTCGAGAGATACATTTGAACAGAAAGATACTGAAGGCCAGAGGGAAATAGATACAGTGAGCGACAGATAGAAACATACAGAGACGAGGAGAGACAGACAGACAGATAGAGAGATATATAAAGATAGAGAGGCAGAGAGGCAGAGAGGCAGAGAGTCAAACAGATAAGGAGAGACAGAAAAAGCAGAGAGACAGCGATATATAGAAGCAGGCACACAGGAAGAGAAAGAAAGACAGACACACAGATAGACAGAAAATACTCAGGGGTACATAGAGAGCGACATTGCAACAAATAAAGATACACACCGGGAGAGAGAGGAAGAGAGATAGAGGGGAGAGAGAGAGAAAGAGGGGGGGGGGAGAGAGAGAGAGAGGGAGAGAGAGAGAGAGAGAGAGAGAGAGAGAGAGAGAGAGAGAGAGAGAGAGAGAGAGAGAGAGAGAGAGAGAGAGAGAGAGAGGGAAGAGAGAGAGATAGAGAGATAGCGAGAGAGGGAGAGAGAGGGAAAGAGATAGAGGGGAGAGAGAAAGAGAGAGAGGGAGGGAGGGAGAAAGAGAGAGAGAGAGAGGGAGAGAGAGAGAGAGAGGGAGAGAGAAAGAGAGAGGGAGATGGGGAGGGAGGGAGAAAGAAAGAGAGATAGAGCGGAGAGAGAAAGAGAGAGATAGAAAGAGAGAGACAGATGAGAGAGAGACAGGGAGGGAGAAACAAAATATTTAGAGAGATATAGAGGGGAGAGAGAGAGATAGGGAGAGAGAGAGAGAGAGAGATGGAGAGAGGGAGAGATAGAGGGGGGAAAGAGAGGACGGAGAGGCAGGAAGAAACACAGACTTGGAATGGGAAGGGGACAGGATGGGAGATGAAGCGGATTGCCTTTGCCTTGGCATTTCGAATGAGACAATCGAGAAAAAAAAACAGTCATGAAAACAGTGGGGCGACTGCACGGCGAGTTGGACGCACGAATTATACACCCCTCGAACGCGCCACCTCCAGTGCAGCGTGAAATGGGACGTCGCCATGGTGACGCCCTAGAGATGGGACCGGGTGATATAAGCCTCGAATCCGGACATC
Source organism: Luidia sarsii (assembly GCA_949987565.1). Lineage (NCBI taxonomy): Eukaryota > Metazoa > Echinodermata > Asteroidea > Paxillosida > Luidiidae > Luidia > Luidia sarsii. The sequence goes on from OX465102.1 coordinate 30,109,385, forward strand.
TGGAAGGGAAGGGACGTCTCGAGTAAACAAGTTCAAGGTGAATCGAACAAAAACAAACAAGAATCGACTGCAAATTGGTGGAAATCATAAAAAACGTCTCCCGAGGGATCGATCGATATGGACCTTTAAGGGGATCTGACAGCGGTGTATCATACCGGGCATCTGATTGGATGATATGGGTGGGATGAGGGGAGTGGCGTCTATTCACCGTGCTTGTTACATTGGTGAGTCGGCATTGGCACGAGGTTATTTTGGGGGCGAGATGCAGAGTGAATCACAGCTTGACCTCTCCGCAAAAGTTCAGTCTATTTGTTCGCGCTTCTCAGAAGATTCCAGAAAAATTAATTTCAAGGGAGGTGATACTCTCTCTCCCGCTCCATGCCCAGCACACAATGGCTGCTTCCTGGTAAAGAAAACACCAACTAATATTTCAGAGTCGCGACTGACAGACAATTAAGGGATGGGGTGGCGCCTTCGTGGTCAACGTTCCGGGAAAACGGAAAAACCACTCCTCGGCATTATAGAGTTGAAGAATGGATATTAAGACTTCTGGAAGCTCCTAAGACCCGTGCATTAATGGCATTAGTTCCAATATCAGGGACGGAGATTCTTGGGGGGGGGGTGAGAAAGCAAAACAGCCCGAGGCGATGGAACCTTCACCGCAACAAAATCCCGGATCGGTCCACCCATCTCCTATCCTTATCATCTTTCCTCTAACCCCGATTCTCCCCACCGACACGTCACCAGGTCTCTCATCCAGACCAGCCACTACTCACCGAAGGTAATTACGAGCCCAAATAACTCCGCCCGGCCATTTTACGCTTCTCTAACTGTGTAAACCGATTACGCAGTGCAGGAAAGCTTAAAAGTGCATTTAAATTTTTTTTTTGGCATCCAGCCGCGCTAGAATTATATAAGAAAAAAAAAACAAGAGTGACTTTCGCTGTAACACAATCGCCCTGTCTTCCCTTCGACTGAAAAGGAAAGGGGGAGCCCATGAGCTAAATGGTACTAAGCTCTGGCTTTGGCTGGCTTCATTATACCGCAAACAGCGTAATTGTATTAGCTGCAAGTACTGGGGTTTCCTATTGCTTTGCATCCACAGTCACAGAAACCTTTGGCTTGTATTAGTATTAAGCAAATTGGCGTGTGTGTTTTTTTTTTTTTCTCTCCGCCTGCACATGTGTTTAGTGTCGATGCTGTGACCAGGCAAATGCCTTCTTTTTCACTTGCCTTGCTCCGTGGACCGGAAAGATTAGCCCTTAGGGCAGGGGTACTCACGAATATCATTGCATCTGCGCGGCTAGTTGGAGCGATGGTGAGTCGACAACATTCAAATTAAAGAAATGGAAAGTGGATGACCAAAATATAGAACCCGGGGCTATTAATTAGCAGGCGCCTAATTAATTTATTTGTTGGTTTTTATGTTTTGCTTTCTAGCTTTGTTGATGCGCCCGAGTTTTGCTTGTATACTGACGAAAGGCAGAGCATCAGCATGTCCGAAACGTCGATTTACCGGCTCCTCGCAGAGCCATACTCATTCGCGATAGAAAGAAGACTAACACCGCGTCACCACAGAATTTCTTACTATCCTGATTGGCTGCATGCTTGCGTGCTTGCTTTTTTTATTCATTGGTCATTTTTTCATTGATTTTTTATTACGCAGTGGCTGTTGTTACGGCAGTCGTCCGTGTGGTTCCCTGACTTGGTTGTATTTCGTCAGCATTGCAGGCTGGTTGAACCAGTCTATTAGCTGATAGTCTGGTTCCAAGAGCTAAACATCCTGGCAAATACTGTGAAGTCAGGGAACCACACGGACGACTTCCGTAACAACAGCCACTGCGTTCTTATTAATTATTATTTAATTATTATTGTTTAATTATTATTAATTATCATTATTTTATTAAGCTTGTGTTGATTAGCAGACATTTTACCAGTTGAAAGTTTGACCAATATTCCTAAGAAATTTAGTTTCGATCCTAGCATGTATAAGAGGCAGAAGGTTTCTATCTTCGAGAAAGATCCTGGAAATTAGCATTTTGGTCATAGCGGTTTGCAACACTTTTGTAATGTGTATAACTTTAATAATTCCCTTCTTTTACAGCATGTACATCTAAATGTTATACTGCAGTGCTCATATGTATGCTTTGTGACGTCCGACTAAAACATCTGGCGATGGGGTGTGGGACACCATAGCTCTTTGCCATCTCGAAAACAACAACACCAACCGAGGTAAATCGAGTCAAAAAAATCTAACAGCCGGCTCGAGAGTTCCCGGTGAACTGAGCTTCGATTCTTCAATTAGCATAGCCAGGGAGAACAGAGCAGCGGGCAGAAAATCGCCCTTCGACGTTTGTGGACAGGCGAAGCAACGAGGTGATATTTGCTCCGTGGGAGGGAGGAAGGAAGGGAGAGAGGGAGAGAGGGAGAGAGGGAGAGAGGGAGAGAGGGAGGGAGGGAGTGGTAAAGGGAGAGAGGGAGGGAGGGAGGGAGAGAGGGAGAGAGGGAGAGAGGGAGGGAGGGAGGGGTAAAGGGAGAGAGGGAGGGAGGGAGGGAGAGAGGGAGAGAGGGAGGGAGGGGTAAAGGGACGGAGGGAGGGAGAGAGTGGGATGGAGAGAGGGTGGGAGGGAGTGGGAGAGAGAGAGGGAGGCAGGAAGGGAGGGGGGCAGGGATGGAGGGGAGGGGAGAGAGGGAGGGAGTGGGAGAGGGAGGGTGGGAGGGAGGGGGAGAGGGAGGGAGAGAGGGAGAGAGAGAGGGAGGGGTAAGGGGAGGGAGGGAGGGTGGGATGGAGAGAGGGTGGGAGGGAGTGGGAGAGAGAGAGGGAGGCAGGGAGGCAGGGAGGCAGAGAGGCAGGGAGGGAGGGGAGGGGAGGGGAGAGAGGGAAGGAGAGAGGGAGGGAGTGGGAGAGGGAGGGTGGGAGGGAGGAGGAGAGGGAGGGAGGGAGGGAGGGAGGGAGGGAGGGAGGGGGGATTCGGAGTACACCTTTCGCTCACTCTGTCCTTGTATTAGTGGGGGGGGAAGCATTGAACTAGTGGTGAACCAAGGGGCTTTTTCATCCGCAGCAATGGACGTACAATGTACATGCATTCACCTAGCCCCTATATACCGGGTGGGTTCACCCAACATATGGTGTAGTACCCATAATATCAATCTACTCACTGGACCACTACCATACCCACCGTGTTCCTGCTTGATCATTACACCCGATAAACGACGCGTTGTTACGTGGAATCAAGCCTACCAATGTGCCTATTGGATCACGGTACACGATACATGCATGGTGTGGTACATCGTACACTAATATACATCTATACCCAGTGTACTGTATAGTCTATCAATGTACCCAGTGTATGCCTGTATACCCTATGCATGGCATGGTAGTAAGTCTACCAATGTGCCTATTGGATCACTGTACACGATACATGCATGGTGTGGTACATCGTACACTAATATACATCTATACCCAGTGTACTGTATAGTCTATCAATGTACCCAGTGTATGCCTGTATACCCTATGCATGGCACGGTAGCAAGTCTACCAATGTGCCTATTGGATCACTGTACGTGATACATGCATGGTGTGGTACATCGTACCTACTAATATACATCTGTACCCAGTGTACACTCCAGTCAATCAATGTACCCAATGTATGCCTGTATACCCTATGCATGGCACGGTAGCAAGTCTACCAATGTGCCTATTGGATCACTGTACGCGATACATGCATGGTGTGGTACATCGTACACTAATATACATCTGTACCCAGTGTACACTCCAGTCAATCAATGTACCCAATGTATGCCTGTATACCCTATGCATGGCACGGTAGCAAGTCTACCGATGTGCCTATTGGATCACTGTACGCGATACATGCATGGTGTGGTACATCGTACACTAATATACATCTGTACCCAGTGTACTGTATAGTCAATCAATGTACCCAATGTATGCCTGTATACCCTATGCATGGCACGGTAGCAAGTCTACCAATGTGCCTATTGGATCACTGTACACGATACATGCATGGTGTGGTACATCGTACACTAATATACATCTATACCCAGTGTACACTCCAGTCAATCAATGTACCCAATGTATGCCTGTATACCCTATGCATGGCACGGTAGCAAGTCTACCAATGTGCCTATTGGATCACGGTACACGATACATGCATGGTGTGGTACATCGTACACTAATATACATCTATACCCAGTGTACTGTATAGTCTATCAATGTACCCAGTGTATGCCTGTATACCCTATGCATGGCATGGTAGTAAGTCTACCAATGTGCCTATTGGATCACTGTACACGATACATGCATGGTGTGGTACATCGTACACTAATATACATCTGTACCCAGTGTACTGTATAGTCAATCAATGTACCCAATGTATGCCTGTATACCCTATGCATGGCACGGTAGCAAGTCTACCAATGTGCCTATTGGATCACTGTACACGATACATGCATGGTGTGGTACATCGTACACTAATATACATCTATACCCAGTGTACACTCCAGTCAATCAATGTACCCAATGTATGCCTGTATACCCGATGCATGGCACGGTAGCAAGTCTACCGATGTGCCTATTGGATCACTGTACGTGATACATGCATGGTGTGGTACATCGTACACTAATATACATCTGTACCCAGTGTACACTCCAGTCAATCAATGTACCCAATGTATGCCTGTATACCCGATGCATGGCACGGTAGCAAGTCTACCAATGTGCCTATTGGATCACTGTACGTGATACATGCATAGTGTGGTACATCGTACACTAATATACATCTGTACCCAGTGTACACTCCAGTCAATCAATGTACCCAATGTATGCCTGTATACCCTATGCATTGCACGGTAGCAAGCCTACCAATGTGCCTATTGGATCACTGTACACGATACATGCATGGTGTGGTACATCGTACCTACTAATATACATCTGTACCCAGTGTACTGTCCAGTCAATCAATGTACCCAATGTATGCCTGTATACCCTATGCATTGCACGGTAGCAAGTCTACCAATGTGCCTATTGGATCACTGTATGCGATACATGCATGGTGTGGTACATCGTACACTAATATACATCTGTACCCAGTGTACACTCCAGTCAATCAATGTACCCAATGTATGCCTGTATACCCTATGCATTGCACGGTAGCAAGTCTACAAATGTGCCTATTGGATCACTGTACACGATACATGCATGGTGCGGTACATCGTACCTACTAATATACATCTGTACCCAGTGTACACTCCAGTCAATCAATGTACCCAATGTATGCCTGTATACCCTATGCATTGCACGGTAGCAAGTCTACCAATGTGCCTATTGGATCACTGTACACGATACATGCATGGTGCGGTACATCGTACCTACTAATATACATCTGTACCCAGTGTACACTCCAGTCAATCAATGTACCCAATGTATGCCTGTATACCCTATGCATGGCACGTTAGCAAGTCTACCAATGTGCCTATTGGATCACTGTACACGATACATGCATGGTGTGGTACATCGTACACTAATATACATCTGTACCCAGTGTACACTCCAGTCAATCAATGTACCCAATGTATGCCTGTATACCCTATGCATGGCACGTTAGCAAGTCTACCAATGTGCCTATTGGATCACTGTACACGATACATGCATGGTGTGGTACATCGTACACTAATATACATCTGTACCCAGTATACACTCCAGTCAATCAATGTACCCAATGTATGCCTGTATACCCTATGCATTGCACGGTAGCAAGTCTACCGATGTGCCTATTGGATCACTGTACACGATACATGCATGGTGTGGTACATCGTACACTAATATACATCTGTACCCAGTGTTCACTCCAGTCAATCAATGTACCCAATGTATGCCTGTATACCCTATGCATGGCACGGTAGCAAGTCTACCGATGTGCCTATTGGATCACTGTACGCGATACATGCATGGTGTGGTACATCGTACCTACTAATATACCCAGTTTATAACCCTGTGCTGGGTTAAGGTGCCTCGGTCTTGTCAGGCTAGTGTCGGATGGTTTACTGGCCTTGAGTGGCCACAAAGGAGAAAGTACTCGAATCAAAATAAGATTAGTGCGTTTGTGTAAACGGTACCGTTTTGTTTTCGCTCGGGAATACCGTCCATGGATCCCGCCCTGTCATGTAGGTCCTGTGCACAATTGGTCATCGGCTGACAGCATGGTGCCAGGTTGACCAACATTCAATTTCTTTTCTTTCAATTTTATTTCTGTCCTTTACCGGTTCGGGCTCACAAAGGACACCCAATAATACAAACTGGGGGTGGATTATTCAGTTTCCTGTCGGCTTGACCTGCAGAGCTCGTAAACCCGTATCTCCTTCCGAAAGCCCCCCAATGAAAGCGGAATGTGATATCTCTCTAATTCTATTCATCAAAGCCGGTTTACTATTCATCAGTCTGGGGAAAGACCAAGCCATGCAGCCGGTAGACGCCAGGTAAGGAATCCTTTCTATTCCCTATACCCGCTCCAGCGGACCTCTGATAGGATGGTAGCGTGAGTCTTTTTGTCGTTCTCTTTTTATCCCAGACTAATAATACACACTGTACTAAAAGTGACAGGCTTGGACAATGCATGGACAATGATGTACGCGGCGGTAGGTCCAGTTTTTTGGGGGGACGTCTAACCCAACGGCTGCGTTGCACAGTCATTTATTAGTCACCAATGCGCAGCACCACTTTGCCCCGTGTGTTGTCTAGGGGGTGGCGCCCCTTCAAATTGGTCATATTCCTTTTTTTTTACCGTTTTGTCGCGGAGTGGAGGGGGGGGGGTGTTCCCGACAATGCCCTGATTTTAGTGGCGCTGCTAGTTTCCCCGGGTGCACCGTGTATGGTTTGGGTTTGGGAAGAGTTGGTGGGATTTTCAGAGGTGGGCGCGTGCCGTGCAGGATTACGTGTCAGGGGTACCGGAAGGGCAGATGTAGCATACTGTTTTGGGTAGATGTTTTTTAGAATCATTGGTAAGCTACGCAAATCACTATAGTGGGTACCTTGGCAGACGGGACACTACACCATTCCCGTCTTGATCAATAGGTACATCTATAGACCCGATAGCACACCTTATATTGGGTAGAGTGGTCCAGTTGGCACATTGATTTATTTACTTTTTACCCCACTGTGTATTTGTTAGTGTAAACCAGTGTGTACAATTTTACATAGAGGTATATAGGGTACTGTGGTACGGGAAGTATATTGCAAGGCTCTACAGCATGTATTGAGTACGTCCACTACTAGGATTGGTCCAGCACCATCATTGGTATACTTGCTACCATGCCATGCATAGGGTATACAGGCATACATTGGGTATACATTGATCGACTATACTCAGACATGCTGTAATGGAATCCCCCATCCCTTTTACCCTTTTGAAAAGAACGACTTCAAGTAAAGCAAAATTGTTGGAAAATGACAGATCCCGAAAAGAAATTAGAGGGTCTGACGTTTCCATTCTATCAGTACCATTCTCAAAGGTGTTCTGACTTTGAGAAAGGTTATGCTAGGATCGAAACATTGAGTCATCATTCAAAAGTAAAGAGAGGATTCGTAGATGGACCCTGCCTCCTTATCTACCCCGAGCCAGTTGAACAGTAACTGACCACCATCTTATTCTAATCAGATTGACAAAATGGCAAAGAAAACCTTGACTGGACTGGGATTTGAACCCGGGACCTCTGGTTTTGTATACCAAGGGCTCTTACCATCTGAACCGTTAAGTCCTTTGATGATAGTAAATAATTTGAAAATAGTAATAGTTAATTAGACTTTTGTAATCAGAAAAAAAAACAAGTAGAGGGCCCGAGATTTCGATCTCGGCGGGACCTTTCTCAAGGGCATGTAGAGCCGTGTCCAAATGTGTTGGCTGCGTCACATTATCCTTTATCTATTTGAACCCCATATTGATAAATAGTAAGCATAGGCCTATTCGAATTGATTAAATTCCAACATTGACTGGGACTTGGCAGATTGACCATCGATCTTTTATAAGTCGGAGAAAACACGATGGAATGTGGCAGGAGGAACATTGCAGTAACGAAGTGACTGCACTCCGTATACAGTTGTAGAGGTCACGCAAAGGGCACTTAAAACCACGAGGCCACTTCTCCCCTGAAGGTATCTCGACTGTGACCCCCCTCCTCCCCTTTACATCTGCTGCAGAAGCGAAAGTTATTTTTTGTAAAAAAAAAAAATAATGAATAAAAATGGCGCACTTAACGCGGGAGCCGCAGTGGGGGAGCATTAGTTCTGAAAGCAAACGTTCGACAAAGCAACGGCAAAGCCCCGCTTGTGGTCAGTGGTCAACGCTCGGTCAAATTATCAACACTCCCGCGACTCCATCAAAGGTCCTACTTCCCCCTCACTTCATAACGCCAATTTCATTCGAATTATTCCACAATTATTGCCAATTCCGGTACACACGGCAACTTTGCGGTTGAAACAACAGCACAATACACAGAAGACCTTATTACGCTCGTATGAAAATGCAATGATAACACAGTTATAATCATGATTATTCTTCACTTCCATGCACCTTCAGTCAAGCCTGACGCCATCATTTGATCGCACTCGAGACCGCGACCACATTCTTCATTACAAGGCCACAAACTGAGCCTACTACATCACAGTTGCACGCGGGTTCCAATCCCTTTGTCCTACAATGCGAGGCATATGCCACACATACATTACATAGTTCCTTTTCTGTCATCTCTCTGTCATCCATACCCCTTTCTTGAATATTTACATCCTTGTCGTTCTGCTTTTGAGGAAGTCTCAGGAAGACCCTGCTAGAAGCGAAACGTCAGGACGTCCCAAAATGATTCAGTCATTGGATGTCAGTAAGCAGTTTGCAACACGATAAACACCTGATACGTGTATACAGAAAATGCAAGCCAAACGTCAGCAAGCATTATGGAAAATATTATGGTCGGCACCCTCGGTGACTCTGAGAGATGGAGGCCTTTGGGCGCACGATGCCCATGATGATTCAGACCGGGTTTATTAATTGAGTGTTGTCCCCGTGTCCGGATCTCCCAATTAAGTTGACCTATCGGGCGGCGGGCAGTCGGTCAGCCTCCCGCCCGAGGTGTTACGCTCGCCTGGCCACCTTCGCCCGCCCCGGGATTTCCATCCCCGGTGATTTCGTCGGTCACCGCGAGGCGCCGTGGACAACCGAGCGATCACCATCCGTGACGCCAATCACCAAATCACGCGGCCATTATTTGGACGGGCGGCAGGGAGTCCATCCGCACGCGTAATGTTTTTTTTTCGTAGGACGGTTAGGGGCAATTTTCATTAAAAACATAAAATTAATGGGAGTGTCAAATTGTTTTTCCAAAGAAATACGACAGAAAAAGATTACGACACGCCCATTCATGATAATTGGTGGTTTTATCGACCACTTATATATGAAAAGTCATTTTACATAATACGAAATTAGACAGCAAGTTACAAATAAAATTCGAGACAACCTCGACATAGATACGGAATTGAAGTCGACATCGAAATCTAACCATTTATTTTGGCTTGGCAAAATTCATCACCTCAATATCATGGTGCAAACTGCTAACTTTTGCAAACTGCTTAATGACTAAAATTACAAAAAATCTTAAAATTTAGTGGGCCTGACGTTTCGATCCTAGCTAAGGTCCTGCTGGGATAGAAACGTCAGGCCCACTAAATTTTAGACTTCAATAGCATGTGAGATTGGCTACTTCTAAAGCATCACAGTAATGTGATTTCGGATGAAACCTGAAGGTGTGCATGGTGTAATTACATGTGGAGAGCTTGCGGTACGTCCGAGTCTTTTCGAGAATGAGTCTAGATCTGAGAAGAGCCGTAGCTCAACGTTTCGGGCAGTGTGTGCTCTGGCCGACGTCATGTGTCTGACATGGGTTCGCAGTGACGAAGGTTTGTACCATCATCACTAGCGAAACGTAATGGTGAAAAATAAAAATCGTTTTTTTTTTTTCAGGAGGACCTTAGCAAACATGATACAGTACGCGCCTCTGTAAGGCTTTGGATTTTATGATAAATGTATTCACTCACATGTGTTACCTATTCCATTGGCAATAAACGATTTTTTTGTTTACACTTTTATTTAAAGGGCAGTGGATGATCAAGGAAACATCGATCAGTTATGCCGAAGGGATGCTGACAATGCAGGAAGTGTTTCAGATCGGTTGTCATGTTGTAACAGGTGCGGTGGTCTGGGGAGTAGGGGGGGAGATGGATAGAGAGATTTGCACGAAACTAAACATTTGCTCAGGCGACTGTTGCAGCACATCAACGCTGGTAACCAGACTTGATTATACACACAATGTGCTTGAGCACACATGCCATTCGGTAGGCGTAAATATAGTGCACACTTATACGCGATGACTGACTCGCATCAACACACGCACACGACGTGCGCAGAATCTATGCGTCATTCTCTCACTTGTCTTTTGAACATTCAACTTAAAGCCCCTACACAACATTGGTAAGATCGAAAAACAGAAATGTAAGCAGATTTATATGTAACTTATACAGTTTGAAGATGGTTATAGTAGAAACCTTGCACTAAAATGCTGTATATTTGGAGAAATGAGTAAAAGAAATCGTTTACGTCTTACCGAGATCTAAACTATTTTTCGGAACTGTACGGCGTTGAATGCTGCAGTCGCGAAACAAATGAACCAGTTTTCACGATTTTCTCGAGATTCGGTTGGCGGATTGAGCTGAATTTGTTCAAGGTGTGCTATTTCATGCATATGTTGCGTCAGACAATGTATGGATGCTATTCTTTGAGCTCGACAATTGTTGGGTAGGGGCTTTATATGAGCCTGCAGCTATACACTCGGTTAAAGTTTAACGACTATGCTGGTCGGGCAACGGTGCAGGAGGTTTATGTAATAATGGCGCACGAGCTGTGGTCGTTAATTTGCATTGCTCGTAGGGTTTAGGAATAGCAAGGGCTAAAAAGGTGCCAGCAGTTTAAACCACTCGTTCGTGGTATATACGAAACTAAACAGGGAGGAAATGACACATGCCTAAATTTAGGCCTTGTCGAAGTAGAAGTCCATAAAAATTAAGATATTCAGTTGTGAAAGAGAAGACTAGGTTGGAATCCAAAAAAAGAACGCAGCATACTATCAAGAAACTGGGTAAAGGAAGAGTGAACGGAAAGCACAGTTATAGTCAAAAGGTTCAAAGGTCCATTTAGACTAAGGGTTATTATTTAATGCACCATCACTGCATGAATTTGGAACGAAATGTTACGTCACTGAATGCTATGAATATGCAATGGTAGATGCACGAGCCGCGAGGAGATGCGATTCATGGAGCCATAACGCTGTCTGAAATTTTACCACAATACCGAGGTGGTATTGTTTCTAAAACTGCCTTGGCTTATTGCAATGGTTAGGCCTATACATACTACATTGAGGCATCTCATTACAGAAACAGTTACATTATTACACTGCATTCATAATTCGCAGCTGGTTGGGCTTGTTGCCGGATCAGTATCAAGTTCAGTGAGTGGAGAAGTCTGACCCGTGACCTGTCACGTTATACAGTGGTTTATGAAATAACCTTGAGTCTGTTTTTAACAGCACTGACAATGATATGAGTCTTTGCGATTCCTCAACGCTAGCTGCAAATCGATCATCACCTGATCGTACGGGTCTGTTCAGCTGCAGCCGGGGTTCCCTAGAAAGGTTGCAGCCACGGGGGTTTTGAATGACCAGTCTTCTATGTATGGTTTGAGCTTCTCAGGAATAACAGGTTGTGCTGTGCATCTAAAATGTGTATGGGTTTTCAACTGGCGGACGCAGAGCTTTTTTCGATTTCAGCTTGTAAGAGGCTTCCTCCTCGTAGAAAATTCCTTGAAGCGCTTCATTACTGGGAGATGGCTTCAGTGATGAAGCCTTTCCCTCTCATAAAAAAGGATGGATGGCTTCCTTCTCAAAGAAAATCTCTTGAAGTGCTTCATCAATGAAGGATGGCTTAAAATGGATCGTACTTGAACTGTATTAATGATCCAGGTCTATGGTAAAGAGCATGTATGATTCGTTAGTTGATCTGGCAATGTCCGGGTGTACCCTATTTGGTTTAATTATTGTGATCCGTGTCTGCTGTTCATCTTGGGAACTCCCACTCCTATCGATGCCGATCCAAGGGAACCCGACCCCGGGCAAACCACCACCACCGCCTTCAGCTGGGGTTTGCAGATGGGAGGTCACCGGTTGGCGGCAAGGGCGATAACCTACACAGCCGTGCCCTCCCCCTTGAGCTAATGCGAGGTTAAATCCACAGAAATCGTCCTGCCAATGTCAATAGCTTGCAAGCCCGTGCACCCAAAGTTTGTCAAGTACATGTATGCAATAAGCCCTTGCGGGTGATCAGACCACGCGGCAAACAGTCAACTGTACTTTTTCCCCCAAACAGAAAACAACCCCGTTTTACCCGTGCATATAGAAACACCGGCCATTCACTCACGTAACTCGTGTGGCAAAGTCTACCAAAAAGCGAGACTCAATGTCGAGGGGATTTCACATCTATATATATATTTCCGCCTCTCCTGTTTACAGTTTGGTTTAGCAGCTAAGACGGGCAGTATTCCCCCGTGTCTCAGAACACACACGAATGGCGTTCGTTTTTACTTTTGAGATTCAAATGTGGCTTACACGGGTAATCGCAAAAAAAGTCTCGTGTGAAAACGTCGGTCCCCGACTGAACTGAAACGATAACGGAAACTGTGCGTGGTTGGTTGGCTGCACTTATAGATCTTGGCACTTCCTTCAGATCAGCCCCGTGCGCATAAAAGGGGGCAGCAAAAGTGCGTTGGCACCTTCGGGCAAAAATCGAAGACGGAACGGAACCGTGCATATCAGATCAGCTGCAGGGCCAAACCGAGGCGGTTCCGCCCCCCACCTTTTACGGCGACACAATCGATACGGTACAGGGTGAATTCATTTTATCAAAAGCCGCATCCCTGTAAACAATTCTGTGCTTAGACAAAATTAATGTCAGGGGCGTTTCAAGATAAATTGTTTGAACCCACAAGTGCTTTGAAAACGCAATGGTTGAACTTGAAGGCGGCGTTCACAGGACTATTTCAACTCTCTCTCTCCCCCCCCCCCTCTCTCGCTAACCCACCCCTTCTAGTTATCTCTCTCTCTGTCTCCTGATGTTTTACTAATATTTGCTGTAACTGGTCTTCCACCGTTCTCTTTTCTCTGCTCCTCTTCCTCTCTATATTCTCCTGTCTATTTTCTTTCAACATTGCGCACGAAATGTAATCTTGGGCACTGCCAGGTTTTTTGAAATGGCCTGCCCTCTTTTGCTGCAAGTCAAAACCCTTTAATTATCCATTCACTGTACTGATAGCCTGACCAGAGAATCGAAAGTTTTAAACCAAAACACAACACACATGTATCCGGTAGGCCCTACATGTACTTGAACTTATGGCAGAATTGCGTACACGTGATCTGTTTAGCCTTAGCTGACACTATAATTCAGATTTTTTTTTCAAGAATTGCCTGACATCATCTGTACTGGCAGAACCTGGCTAATGTTGCAACAGAAAGCAAAAGGAAGCTCTCCATATATTCTTCAGCGAACGGCGACTTCGGTCTGTCAGTTGACGTAATCGTATGCGTCACGAAGAGTACCGCTAATCTGAAAGATTTCGAACACCTGCCAATTTCGCAGAGGTTAACGCTGTATAAAAAAAACAAACATCAGGCAATATTTTGTAGCCCGATTTTCACTAAAATATTGCTCACAATACCAACCAGCAACCGTTATCGGTCAATAACATACTTTACTGATGGACCCTCTTGGTTAACATCAATCACAGATTCCGAAAATGTCTGATTATACCCGACAAAGTACTGGGCAAACGATTTTCCACAACGCGTCTTAGCCCAACGTTTGCACAGCGCGATTCAGTCTCTGCATTTGTGTGCACATAATTCACCCACGCTCGTGCCCGACTGCACGTCACCTATACGGGGCGGCCGTTCCCTGAATGCAATATCCTAATTGGGCCCTTTGCACGGCGGCCGACGACACGAGACAAAACCTTACTGGGGACTCAGACGATTTCCATTAGAAATGGAAATCCCACCCCCTCCCCAACTTGCATTAGTCACTAGTCGGACACGTGCTGCAACATATACAAGTACCCCCCGAGACGCATAGACGGTGGGGTCAATGTGCGCAGCGCCTTAGGAGTGCAGACACGGATCAGAATAAAGCAAAAAACATACCGCATCGAAATCACACCACACTGAGATAGGAGTTGACTATAGATTCGGGATCCTAGCCCGCGATATCCTTCCCTCCCAAGAGGAGAATTAGATATAGAGCATCCCCCTCTCTTTCTTCAATACTCTGACCGCGACCGTCCACTAATGCCCCCCTCCTCATTTCTCTTCGGCAAATGGACCGTTCTGTCAGAGAGGATTCTCCTCAGACCGAGCTAGTCTCCGTCTCAAGGACGCGCGCGGAGTCTCGAGTCGCGACCGAACCTCGGGCAGCGGGCATTGAATCGACCACCGGGCGCTCCTCGCCGCCTCACCCCGTGGTCTCCAGTAACCAGGTGAGGCGTGAGTGCGACCGTAGGCGAGACTAAGCGCCGACCGTAATGGAAAGTGTAATGATATCATTTTTACCAGCTTTTTTTTCTTTTAGCCCGCTGTTTCTCCTTGGTCGTCGAACGCGTAACTGAATCTCTTTTGTCTGCGCGGTCCGTAAAACACGAGTATGTGCAAACGGGGGGAAAAAGCTTCGCAGATGAACTGTACGTTCAGTGCATAATACGCAGCGCCATATGTGCTGGGAAGGGTTTAAAGCGAAAATGCGATTTGGCGTTCGGATGCATGATTTCCACCGATGCACTGACGGGGGCAAGGAGTCGATTTCCCCGCTGCTGGCCAGATGCTGTCAGCCCGTACAGGTACCGGGTACACACTATCGCGACGGAAATGGTATTAGCGAAATCCAGTTTGCGTCGAGCTTTTAAAAGCAGCCAAAAATTAAGCTTCCAACCGGCAAAACACGCCTTCTTCCAAAACGCACTGAATTCAGGAGAGAAAAAAAAACCACTGGAAATTTAAACAATTAACGGAATCCTATTTGACAGCAAATTAATAAAGTATGTTGTATCTTTAAATGCAATAGTCAGATCATAAAAAAATCCTGGAATTATTAATCGGATCAAAACAACACAATGTAGAACCTATTTTTTCCTTCAATATTAGAATACACGGATGGACAAGACCGACATATTTTTTTTTATCGCGTTAGTGAGACAGGCTCCCAATCGTAATTCCACTTGTATGTTGTAAACTTTACAGTCTCTATTACCGCTGTAAAAATTCAAATGGGAGAGGATTTCCGTTTGAGAGAGCCATCTGGAGTGGCGTTAATGAACACATTGAGAAACGTGCATGCTTTCAATTGTAACATCAGCACGACATGGGACTGCCGGTACACGGAACGTGGCTTTAATTTCGATCCAGTCCATGGGGATACCATTAATTACCAAAAAAAGAGCAGGATTAGGGTGTAGGTGCGACGACACTGAAACGCCACCAACTATTAAATTATCGATATATAACAGTCATGATCGGTGGAGTGGGGTAACGTGCACTATTATTTTTCCAGCATTGCATCATACGGCGCTAGTCCTGATGCAAGGGTCTCCTACATTATGTTCGGATAGGTCTGGGGAAGGGTGGGTGGGGGAATACAAAATTAATTCCCGATGTTGACAATACGGATCCGCCCGGCGGAAGCGCGTATATAGGGTGGGCGAGGAGCGAGCAATTTTGATTAGTATATGATATCGGCAGGCAGCGACGCTTGGCAGACGGCCGGCCGTACGGTGTCACCGACGTACGGCCTTGTCTCCTGGATCCGCCTTGATTCGCTCGAATGATGCGCCATCACGTGATCCCGTCCGCCATTTTGTAAAACTCGCTATCTAAGGCCGTTTTCGAAATGAAGGCTTAGGTGCGGGCTAGTTCGGTCGTATTCATCCTACTCGTTATAATATCACAGTCATCTAAAAACAAGCTATTGGGCCACAGTTTCTTGGGGAATACCCTGTACCTATCAAGCCAATAAACCTTCAAATTCATAAACAAACCACAACCTGGATTTTCAGGTTTTGTCAGACGGAGACGAAGCCCGAGCCCGAGCCTAAGCCTTCTATCAGAAAACGGCCTATAATGTTGGGGAGCTCCTCATGACTGCGTATGTTGATGTCCAACGCAACTTATACCAGTGAAGCTGTTTTTATTAGCCGATAATGGTATCAATTATTTCCAACGCTTGGCCAAAAATTGGTTTCACATTGCACGTGAGTGTTCACGGTTGGCGGGAGTGTAAAAGAGGGATTATTCCACCGATTTGGTATTCGGTCGGCTCAGTTGTGTTGGAGCCACGTGCCTTGAAGACACACACCAAATTTCACCAGGATCAAGGCACAGCAGAAAACGATCGGGTCGATTTCCTGACTATGACCGGACAAAGGGTAACATCGTCGGGTAGTAATCGCGCCAGTTATACATCTTAGGCAGCATTTCACGTTATGTGGGCCTACGCTTAATCACAGACTCAGCACGGCTCGCGGTGCCCGGAAGCCCTGCAATGATGGTCGCGGAGAGGTCATTGTCTGCATCCGGACTGTGGAATGACCTTCCTGTGGAATGACCTCACTGTGTAATGACCTCCCTGTTGAATGACCTCCCTGTGGAATGACCTCCCTGTGGAAGGACCTCCCTGTGGAATGACCTCCCTGTGAAATGACCTCCCTGTGGAATGACCTCCCTGTGGAATGACCTCCCTGTTGAATAGCTCCCTGTGGAATGACCTCCCATCCAGGGGCCAATTCCATACAGATGCTTAAGCACGAAAAGCCTTGGTAAATAAATTCGGGTTGCCAGCCAAAGTTCAACATGTATCCTCATTAGCTAAGAACCCAATATTTGAATACAAGTTGAACGTGTCAAAGTACCAAATGAAAACTACAGTTAGCAATCTTGATATAATCCAGGTTTTCACACTTTTTGGGCCCAGATTGTAGAGAGCCTCTTAAATTCAGCGGTTTGATTAATATGACGTAGTTCCTTTGTCCATTTGTCTTTGTCCCGCAATTTATACCGTGTTCAATTTTCGTTTGTCTGTCTTGGTAAAGCGCAATGATCATTATGAAATTGCGCTATAGAAGTAATTGTATCATAATTATTATCAAAGGGAAGAACGTCATTTGTCCCTTCAAAGCCACCCCCCCCCGCCAAAGAGCTTCCAACCATGGCATAAAATACGAGTCAAGCAAGAATATGAATCGTGTATTTTTCTGTTTCTGCATAATTCCACAGTCGAGACCCACACCGTCGTCTTATCGAGAAGGAGAACGAGAAAAGAAAGCATGAATCTTACCGATCCTTTGCCGAGATGGCCGTGGGTAGATCCTAGTTTGGGGCCCGGCGGTAGACAGACAAGAGCCCCGGTGCTTCACGAGCGTTCAGGGCGAGATATTGTTCTGTCTCTGTCAAGTAAGGAGGTTCCAATCGCAACGACAAAAGGCAATAGCCACGGATATCCTGATATCGACGCTGCCTTGTTAATCCGCACTCACCGCATCTGCGTGAAATTTCTCGCACTATACGGTTGGGGAAAGTGTGGGTGAGCTACGGTCTGGCCGAGTCGGCCCGCGGTAGATGTGGAAACGCTGTATTGCGGTCGTCGATTGCAGGGTATAGTCAGACCAGACGCCCACTGCCGACTGTATACGCGCGTGGGTGGCAGCCAACAGTAATACGCGGCGGCCGGCCCGCCTGGGTGTGCATGCTAAATCGCCGTCACGTCCTCATTAACTTGGGAGCCGCGTGGGACTCGAATCGTTCACGCGACCTGCGCGCGGCGGCGGTTTCCGAACCGCAGAGTCGTCCGTGTTAGCTATAGGCCTAGTCTCTCGCTCGTGTCGTTCGTTCAGACTTAAAGCGGACCGCGCTCACAGTAGCAGCTTACCTCTGTCACCGCGTCCTGTATTTTGTTAAATCTACCGCAGGATTATCAGTCCTTCTTTCAAAACCTGAGTTGGGATTACGTATTATAACTCAGGCTACCATCTAAATCGATCATTATTAATTATTCGGGAAATACCAGAACAATTACGAGTATACCTGGAATGACTCATTGACACGGAATTAATCAAGTGGATGTCCATTCATAACGACTGTTTTCAAGAATACACCTGACAAATGAAGGCGTTTGCCAATTACATCAAACGCCAAAACGAATTTTGTGGGATTCCCTGCATATTGTGAACGTGTTTCTAGTTTTTACATTATACTGAGCAGCATCTTAATCTTAAAGTGATTACTCGCTCTTCACCATAATAACCAGGATAACATGTCCTCGGTTTTCATGGCAGAAGCTATCGGTACTTAGCCTTCGTGAGAGTGTCATCCTTATCCCCAGGGCTCGAGCGTCCTCCTCGTGCCCAAGAATGCCTTAATCAAACAGTGCCTTGCACAATGGGCAATTGCGAGGGTCAACATGGCGGCCAACTGGCTTCAGTTGCACGTCCGCCACTAAAGGCATTGGACAATGCATGCACCGCCCGGCAAATGACGTGGAGATAATGAGGCAGCGATGGGTATAGGTACTAAAACAAGAGAGCTTGACGCGTGGGGGCGCCCGTGCACATGGCGACCGACCGCCACAAACTTTCACACGCGGGGGAAGCGTGCGAAGCATCTCGCTCAAAACAAAATCCACCCATCTGGAAGATTTCCGTGACTTCGCCCGAGGCAAGGACACACGATTGACAGTAAAATCCCCTGACACTTTTTTTTCACCCACCCACGTTCAAGAGTTTAGGTAAGGATATATCCACGTAGGGGGCCTTATCAATATCATGTGGGGTTTTACTGAACTTAAATTAACCTCGACAAACAGTCCGCTTCCATAACATCGTGGGAGCCCCCTTTAATAGTGCATTACGGTTCACGATGCTTAAGCCTATCACGCCGCCGCCTTAAATGCAAGTGATCTGGCTATTATTACGAGCTTCTCAATGCGTGTGCTTTGTGTTCGGTTGGGAGCCGGGTCGGTTGCACGTTTCCATGGGAATGCCATACACAAACGGACATCATACCAGATCATAACAGACAGGACCAGACAATACCAGACCAGACCAGACCATACCATACCATACTATACCATACAATACCATACCATACCATACCATACCATACCATACCATACCATACCATACCATACCATACCATACCATACCATACCATACCATACCATACCATACCATACCATACCATACCATACCATACCATACCATACCATACCATACCATACCATACCATACCATACCATACCATACCATACCATACCATACCATACCGTACCGTACCATACCGTACCATACCATACCATACCATACCATACCATACCATACCATACCATACCATACCATACCATACCATACCATACCATACCATACCATACCATACCATACCATACCATACCATACCATACCATACCATACCGTACCGTACCATACCGTACCATACCATACCATACCATACCATACCATACCATACCAGACAAGAGCAGAGCAGAGCAGAGCAGAGCAGACCATACCATACCATACCATACCATACCATACCATACCATACCATACCATACCATACCATACCATACCGGACAAGACCAGACCAGACCAGACCAGACCAGACCAGACCAGACCAGACCAGACCACACCACACCATATCATACCATACCATGCCATACCATACCAGACAAGAAAAGACAAGACAAGACCAGACCAGACCAGACCAGACCAGACCGCAAACCAGACCAGACACCACCAGACAGGACCAGATCAGACCAGACTAGACCAGACCAAACCATACCAGACCAGACCAGACTAGACCAGACCATACCATACCATACCACTTGTACCAGGCTAAACCACGTCAGACCACACCATGTCATGTCAGACCAGACCATAACCGAGCAGACAAAACCATACCATACCAGACTACTAGACCAGACCAAACCAAACAAGACCGCACTAGAAGATTAGGCCTACATACCAGACCACGCCAGACCAGACAAAACCGCACCTGGTGACCAAATTGCAGCCCCAAAAATAAATGTCTGACAAGGGGCCTATGAATATTTCAATTCAACTGCCCCTGGCGATGGAAGAAGTGATCATCTCAAGAACACTCGTCCCCAATTCGATCGACCCAGGTCGTCCAGACTTCAGGCGATCCCATAAACCGTGCGCTTCAGTCTCCCCCACCCCCGGCACAGAACCGAATGACTGTCCTTGCTTGTCAACAACCTTCATCACTTCATTTTGCACAAAGAAAATGAGAGAGGTAAAGGAAAAACCCACTTGCGACATGGTAGATTGGACACGCAAACATGGCGGCGCGAAAATAATGGCAGCCTACCTCCGAAGTGTCTAAACGACAGTTGGCCTAGGGCAACCGCCTATGTCAGTGGGCCATTCACGTTCGTGCGCAAGCATGCGTCACGACTACAACTTCTGTATTCATTGACACACACTGCAGAACCCAGCAAACGATATTTTCCTTTGCTGAGAAGCTTGTGTATTAACCACGGCATTGTGTACAATTAACCGGCGTTCCTGATATCTCGCAGAGTCGAGAGAACCGGAGCCAAATAACAGCCAACACAAACAGTTGCACAACGTAAAAAAAAGGTGACCCTCGATATCCAATTTGAGAAGCAATGCGATACACATCGGCACGGGCAATCCGGTAATTGGTAAACGCAGAGCTATGACAAGCCCTTTCAGTTCGCCTTGCTCCAAACAAGTCCGGTGGTCCGTCCCTCGACTCGCATACAAACAGTTGAAGTTCAATACCGTGAAAACCAATAATCGAACTGAATACTGGTGGGAATGGTTATAGCTGTCTGGAACCCACGGTATCTAACCTTAGGAAGGAATCTACCTCTGTGTATACACAATGTAGGCGGGCATAGTATAAAACGTTGATTTTTTTTTGTTCTCGTGTCAACAGCATTCCTACCCTGGATGTCCACACAGAAAAAAAACCCCGCGTAGTCGGCCATAGTAACATGAGCAAGAGATGAATGAGACGGGTTGTGACATTTTAGGAAAAGCGTAGCGTGCAATGTTAAACAAGCTTCGCCTTCCGCAGAGAAAGCGACAGTCTGCAACTTTCTATTTGTATAACCTGCGGGATGATGGAAACGAAGTCTGATTCCTGACTCAAGCTATTCATTCGAGAAAAAACCCATTCAATGCACTGTCACTGTCAGTCTGTAGAGATAAAGGGCTGCTTCGTGTGCTTTTTCGTGTGAATGGTGTGGCAAAGGGGAGGAAACAAAGTGCTTTGCTCCACTGGAAAGTTTAGTAAACATTTGTAAAAAAGAGACAAGACAAGTTCTGAGGAAGACATAGACCGTCTAGGACCGTCTAGGACCGTCTAGGCTTATACTCTGGCTTAGGCTTCGGTCATATTTCTCTTATCATTAAAATGCCCAAAGCATCAAAGCGTTTGGTGTCAGTTTCTTGGTGAATACTGTGTACTTTTCAGGCCAACGAACCTTCAAATTCGGCGATAAAACCATAACCTGTATTTGTCAGGATTTCAGACGGAGAAGAAGCCTGAGCCCGAGTCTGATCCATGGATTCGTAAAGGGCCTAGTCTTGGCATAGAGGCTTTCGTGTGGAGTAGAGAACAACACTTCAACTGAAAAAAAAATCCCTCAAACAACCCGTCTATATATGCAGTAGTCAGGAAAGGTCCCAAGGCTAAGCTAGATCCTTACATTTCGGGAAAAAGCCCCATAAATCAATGCGTTTCCTCTCTGTGAGGACGTCACACTGGGTCTGCGCATAGAGAAGACGTCGCTTTTCCAACTCGCGTGGTATGGGTATCTATCGAGCTTCAGCTCACACGAAACGGAAGGGTGCTTTGATCCATACCAGAATGCATGCGTGGTCGACAAAAATATTTTAAAAAATAAATTAAAGAAATAGGGGTACCAATTTGACGCTCCTTGACTCGTAAGGACACGCACAATACCATCCGCAGTAGATTCGGCGGTGATAATAATTGCAACAATACGGCGCGCTGTGGCGCACTGCGTTAATTGTGTACAGGGGGGTTCGATTCAATTATCGATCGCGGTGGACCTCCGCACATCAATCGAGCCATACCGGGCGGCGGATCAAAGGCAGGGTCCGCACAAAGGCGCACATTTGCCGGTTAAGTGACCCCTGATTGTCAAGAGCTCGCCGGGTGTATAAGGCGACCGGGCTGCCGAGAGGCGCCCGGCGAGCGGAGGGGCACGGACGCACAAGTAATACTTACAAACGCGTGCAGTGATAACAATCATCGGCAGATTGACTGCGAGAAATTCACCTCGGCTGCAACTCAGAGGCCTGGGTGATGTTTGCAAAGCCAGTTGGGGCAGGAAACATCAACAAAGCACGGGTAAAAGAGATACCGCTGAGCTTCACTTTCATGAGTGCAAGAGTGGCATTTTTTCAAAAAAGAAAAGAAAAGAAAGATTCATGTATTTGAGGAGTGCAGTCAACTAAAAAGCCCCGAACCTAGGTACAGGTGCAGGAAAAATGACCTTCGGATCCGATCATTACAGTCCTATAGGTGACCTCGTGGCGATCTTGACTACGAGTAACAAACAGGGCTGCGATACCCTTCAGAAAGTTCGAGCTGTGTTAAGGTTTTGACAGAGGCCGCACACGGCGTTGCGGCTATTCTCGGGGTGCACGCCACTAAATAGATCCAAGATGGCGCCTGTGAGCTCATTATTTAAGGTTGGATTCAGTGAGGGCATACCCGACGAATAAACCAGCACTTGACGCTCAACGCTCTGCCTGATTGACCGCTGGTTATATACAACTTCTCGGGTGAGATCTGTAGTCTCGACTGGGCCAGAAACTGGCCACCGCGCAGGACATGATCGTGCGAATTGGATTCAAATCTGTCAATGGTTCATGTTAGTTTATGACGTCACCAATTGTTGCTTATCACGTGCAATAAAGAGAATGCACTTCCTGCTCATCCGAGTTTCAAATCGATGAAATCGGTCCCTTACGAATAACCAAACTGCAGCGCCCATAAACTAGTCACGATTCTTCTGGAAACGTCAAGGCCGGGCCAAATTCTATGAAGCTGAATGCCAACTGAATTCGGCTTGTATTCCCATAGTGGGTGCTTCATAGAATGAAACGGAGTAGAACTTGGGCTAGCAACCTGATTCAAATAAGGAAGGCTTTTCATGATTTTTGACTTACTGACTTGCCAAAAACAAGATCTAGAAATAAAATGGAAGGCCTAACGTTTCGTTCCTGTAAGGCATTCTACCTTTGAGATAGGTCCTGCTAGGATCGAAACGTCAGGACATATAGAAAGACTTTCAGGAGGTAGAGGTTAAACCATCGTCAAACAAATTGATGTAAGCACCCTTTTGAGCTCAACTTCCTCCCAGTTCCCGGCAGTAGAAAGGGCATAGAGAGACGGTATTCTACCCCGGCACAATTCCCCACATTGTAACCCCCTACCCTACTATAGACGGTACATAGAATCCGATCCTGACGACATATCCTTTTAGGTGATGGAGGACACGCTTGGCCCGCCACCTTTGCCGGGAGGAATTTGGGGTTTCGGGAGAAGCATTGTCGGCGGAGTCTACGGTTGGCCGAGTACGCGGCTGTTTGGTTGTCGTCAGGTCCCCCAGAGGCTCCCCACAACTAGACATGGGGCCCCCATTAATCACAACGCAGCACTATCACGGTGCAACTTGGACTCTTCGCAGTCAGTTCCGTTTAGAGTCAATTTGAGCACACGTACCTTCGGATGAGTGCTACCAATTTCCGGAAATTCCAAATTTGTGACCCGGCACAGCATAATGAGGAATAACCCCACTTTTGAGATTTTGAGGTTTTCTAATGATGTGAAAGAGTATACCATTAGCTTTAAAATGATATCCAAATATAATATCCTCTAATGCTTAAAATTTCCGAAAATACAAAAAAAGAAAATTGATTTGTTATCGAATTGTGAAAATACTTTAATTTCAGGCGTTGTTTACTCAAAAAGTGTTTTGGTGGGATATTCCTCATGTTGTTGTGCCGTGTCACATTTGAGAAATTACTTACTCACCAGGAAGACAAGTTTGTAATGGTATCGGGCAGTCCGTGAAATTTAGCCCTTTAAAGGCGTTTTCGAGAAAAGATGATTTTTCTGTTTCAATCTCCAACGTTCGCTCCATGGAACGATCGTTGGAAAAAGAGTTCCTTTTTACAAATACCGCCCTCTATGTCTGAAGAAAGTTTCCACAGGTTTTCTCATGACACGGTTGACAGATTGAGTCGGAGCTTAGTACGCAGGTGTGTTATTTGAATGTATTCTTCTAGTGTGACATAGTATGGAAGCGATTAGTTTGACCTTGGTGAATCGTGTACCCTATATACCTTTAAAGGCTATTGGTATGCCAAGGAGACAAACAGGATTACCAGTAAGCCTACTTTAAGGGATGTATGCTGCTTTGGCTGGTGGTCGACTAAGCACTGCAGCAATGTAAAATCGGACCCAGGAGAGCCGCTTAGCAATGACATCATATGGAACTGATGCTGGCTACAGCGGGACATTCATATCACATCCAACCTTTGAGAAAGGTCCTGCCAGGATCGAAACGTATGGCTCCCTCTATACAGTTTTGTCGGGCCGTCTCTATACAGATTCGCAGATTGGGCCATTTCAAGCAGTAAGCAGCTTGTGGAGGCAGGAAAGCATTTCTTTATGTTACTTTCAGCGGATTTTGCGTGCATATACAGCAAACGAAACTGGCACGGAGTTGTATTCATCAGAGTGTTTCAGCAAGTTGTTGTGTTGATAGAAACGTACTCGTGCAGACCGAAGTAATCTCGCCCATTTCAACCCGTTATTGGGAGGCGTACACACTTTGGAATGGTACTTCCAACAACAATTTTTTGAGACGAGGTTGTCTCTTTAAGGTACCTTTAAGGTACACACGAGCGTTATCTGCTGAGCAACAAAAAATCTCTCACGGCCGTTAGGTCAGCTCGTAGCTCACCGTGTGCGGTCAACTTTTGGAGAGATTTCTACCTCTCAGGGCCGTGAAACCAACATATGGGACCCGGCACAGCAACATGAGGAATATCCCCCAAAACAGTTTTCGAGTAAACAACGCCTAAAATCAAAATATCGATTAACTTCTTCTTTTTCCGGAAAGTTAATGTATTGGAGGAATTTTTGATATCATTTGAAAGTTACTACACTCTTTCACATCATTAGAAAATCTCAAAATTTCAAAAGTGGGGATTATTTCTCATTATGATGTGCCGGGTCACATAATTATGTCCTGTTTGATTTCGGAAACCACGTGAACAGAGCCGTGAGCTTTCATTGGCAAGTTGTTTTTTCCACGCGAGGCGAAACAGAATCAACCAATACAGATATTGGTCTCACGTCCACGAGAGGCAGAAATCGCGCCAAAAGTTGAACGCACACGTTGAGTTATACGTGCTGAACTCACGGCCTCGAGATACTTTTTTTCCCCTCAGCAGAAAAAAAAGTGGGGGGGGGGATTCGGAGTGCCTTCAGCAAAGTGAACTTTATGACGGTTTATTCAGCGCGGGCCTGTAGACCCCTACCACGATGTATACAGCAATTGTCAAAAGAGAGCTCTCGTATACAACCTTGGCTACACACGCACAAGCCAGATCAAAGATTGAAAAAAAAATGCTTAATTGGTGTGAGTGTACTTTGCCTACGAGAGCAATGCAGAAAACCAACAAATGATGGACTTAGACCCTGTGAGTAAAGCATACGTCAGTGCTGGGCCGTAATTGATAAGGGGTACTGTATAATGGTCAAATAATTCAGGCTCCAAACTGTCATAATTTCAATTTAAACGCGTGATTTATATCCGATTCCACAATGGCATACTTCAAAGGAATTCAAGAACAAACAAGTGTGCGTATAAACGTTCAGCAGCGTATATGCTGGGACACTTTTTTCAATCTTATTTACGGCCGAAAAAAGACTCTACCTTTAGGTTCACCCTTTTACCCCTAAAAAAAATCTTGCCGGATTACATATTGTTGACACCATGAATAATGACATTCTGCTGTTGATTAGTTTCAGAATAATACAGCTTGCACGATGTGACTGAGATTGGTCTGAGATGGATGGTGTCCTGTCCGAAAATTGGCACAATCAATAAACGTCAACTTTTGCAAATACATACAGGCCCATGCATATAATTATACAAAGCTAGCTGAGCATATGAAATCAGTCCGTAATCCATGTGCGGTATTGCCTCTGTGTATAAATCCTATAGGGCCGCGCCAGACGAGCCCAATTGAGAACAATCCGCAAACACGTCCAGCTTGCATTTTTTTTTCGTAGGACGGTTAAGGGCAATTCATAAATTATCATATATGGGCGTGTTGATTTTTTTTTTAAAGAAAATTACCACAGAAGAAGATTACGACACCCCATCTATGATAATTGGCCCTAACCATCCTACGAAAAAACAAATTACGCGTCCAGCTTTCCCCTGTCCGGAAACTGGCTTATATCACAACCGTCAATTTTCGAAACTCCCTCTCCACACCGAGGGTATATAACTAGTATATGAAAACAGATCGCACGAATGTGGGGCTTTCTCCCTCTGCAACCCTTAGGGTCATGCCAGACGATACAGAGTATACGAGCAACCACTTCTAGGCAATCCGGGCTTTCCCCTGTCCGGAAACTGGCACACCACCGTGAACAAGCACAGTGGGCCACTGCCTGAAAATAGTTCGTATCCCAACAGCGGGCACCTCCTCCGGTCTAACGCATAGGCCCAGGTCAGACGAGGTCAACCGAGGACAGCCGCTTCTTTGCAATCAGCAACTTTTGCCGGCCTGGGATCTATTCCCATATACCAATTATGAAACCAATCTGTCGTGGTTGGCGAACAACTCGGCCTAGGATTGTCCCCTGTGCAAAAGATGTCTCCTATTGTGCAAGTACAGGAGTATATTTAGTAGTGGGCCCCCCAAGTTGCTTCATTTGGAAGGTTCACACTCGACTAATGTCACTGAGAACGAGCACCCGATAAGGTTTGCTCTGAGTCTGACAAAACACGGCCCCAGAAAGGACCTCAGACCTTGCGATAGACACAGCGGGAGGACGAGACGTATGCAGGCTTGTGATGTGAGCAAGGTTTCTTGAGATGGCAGTTATACTCCGCTAACGACCCCTTCTCCATTGTGACATAACGAAGCTGTCTCTCCCGCAGCACGAACGATGCGGAGATGATCAGCATTTCCAATTTAATGAAGATAATCCGCAAGAGTACAGAACTCATGCATTCCCCCAATAAAGTAAACATCTCTCCCCGATATAGTTTAGCGACACAATGTCTGTGTGGTCTAGTCTGGCATATGAAAGGGGGTCTTCAATTAACAATCACCATTGTGATCAATGAGGCAGGCGACACTCATCTGAAACCGTGCCTGAAAAACGAAACCATCGGGTGGTGACGATCAGCAGCGTTGGAAGAGGGGGGGGGGGGTCAATGGAGGTTGTTTCCTACGCTACGGGTGCGCGTAAATAGTCCGCCATCAATGAGTGCAGAGGTTCGGAAGGGCTTACCTTGTAGTGTTCCAGCGCATCGATGGCTCTGCCGTATCCCTCCGCGCTGTACATGCACAGCGCGGAGAGGAGCTCAAAAACTTGCTTCTTTACGGTGGCATTGTCCGTGTCTAGCGCTGTGTGAGTTGCGAGACAAACGGACAGAAAAGGGAGATGGAGAGAGAGAGACAGATAAAAAAGAGGGGGGAGACATAGGGAAAGAGTGGTGGTGGAGAGAGAGTAGGGAATGTTGGAGGAGGTAGCGAGGCAGAGAGAAGTGGGGAGAGAGAGAGGAGGAGGAGGGAGACACAGAGAGGTGACGAGACAGGCAGAGAGGGAAAGGGAAGAAGTGAGGAAGCCAGTGAGACAGAAAGTAACAGAAAGAGACGAACGGTAGGGCGAGAAAAAACAACAACAGAAAAACCAGGTTAAGCAACAATTCAGCTTCAAGATCTACCAAAAGAGACCGCTATGTTATTCGATTTCGCCACGGACCTGGCGGCCCGTGTCTTATGTCGTCCCTGCAAGGCACTCACTCGCTCTCGCCACTGAAAGGCAAAACGCCAGTGTTTATCGTTCCATTTCGTCTGGCGGGTCTAGTGTCGGGGATAAGGGGCCGGTGTGTGAGTTCTATTACCGGCATCGGGTGACTTCTTAAAGTTTCGGATTCACTCGTGCCGGGACTGTCTGGCGTGTATTAAGGGAGTTGGACTGGCATTTGTGGAGATGATGCTGGGAAAGCATGAAGCGAGACACCAACGGAAGGTTGATGGAGGCAGCAGACAGTATACAAAAATGACATCGTGAACAATTTGAACCCACCAAAGCCGTGTATCAGTGACGTGCCAAGACGTACGCCTTGCTGACAATCAGCACCAATGTGTTCAATGTACGTGTGTTCACAAGTTACCAATAGATCCCCGAAAGAGGTAATTTTCGTGACACATAGGTTATGCCTTGGCTTGACAAAACCATCTGTGTGTGTGTGTTTGTCAGAGATTTTTAGATACTTATTTCCTGCGGATGGTAAGTTTCAGTAACAGTACGTGTTTGCATGAATCGATTGAGATTGGTCGCGATATAAATGGTGTGCTGTCCGGAATCTGGCACAATTTTGAAGTGAACACAGTTTCTCTATCAATTGTATTTGAATGGGAAGTTATTTCCCGCCCGCCTCTCTCGTATCGCCAAAAAGGACGCATGGAATCCCACCAAGTCCACTTATCCCTAACCCCCACCCCCCCCCCCTTGGGAACAAGCCCTGGTTGCCACTCCTCGGGAGGGCGAAGGGATCTGCCCCCGAAAAGGGTTTACACAAGTGACAATAAGGCCTCCTTGTTTACTTTCACTTTGTACGAGTAGGTGGTAGGGGGTCCCCACTTTCCCATCGCAATGCGTCTCCCGGGACAAGGCGGTAGGGTGTGTGGGTGGGTGTGTGGGGGGACTTCAATCCGAAGAACACGGGGTATACGGAGAACGGCCTGCCGCGCCCTAAGCAGCTAAGGGAAAGAACAAAAACACCTCGGACACTGGATTAGGAGAGAGATCGGTCTTCTAATCCCACCGTGGAATACGGGCGAGGAGAAGGGAGGCAGGCCGGGGGTTCGGCGGGTAGGTGGTCCGTCGCGGGCGCTAAAAAAAAAAAGATGCGTTATAGGAAGGCTTCGGGATAAGCTGAGATTAAAGGCTAGCCTTCAGAGTGCTTATACACTGTGTCTACGATGTAAGTAGTGCACAAGAAAAGCATTCATGTCGTGCTACCGCTGCAGCACTATTGTAAACATTACTAATTGTACAGCAGGGGATCCACACGTTGCGGGGCAAGGTGTTCGGCCAAATCGTTCGCCTCGGTCTTGGGTTGATTTTCATCAGAAGTTTGTGAGGAATTTTGACCGACACAATCTATAACAGTGTGGCTTTTACTGACCGATCACGTTACCGGTTGACATTGCGATTAACATTGGTTAAAATGGCGGGAAAATTTGTTTCATGAAATGGAAATCAGAAAAATACGACAGTGTAAGGATTTTGTAAGAAGGACGAAGAAGACGAAACCGAACCATGTTTTCAATTAAACTAAAGGATAAAGTGGACAAAGTGAAGCTGTCTATCTGAACTGCCCGTAAATGTAATTCAGAAATGTTTCAAACTTATCACCGGGGAAAAAAAATAGAGGGTGGTCCGACGTTTTGGCACCATGTTAGAGAACCTTTCTCAAAGGCGGGTCAGGCCATGCTAGGATCAAAACGTGAGGCCAAAAAATGAATTGACTCTTGTTTTCCAATGACACCTTTCGTCCTCGGGCTGACGAAATGCCGGCTTCGTGAGTTTTTAGTTCTGTTGTCGGCCCTGCTTGTTTGTGAGCGTGCAGCGCCGGGTTGGCAAGGCCTATGCAATAATCCTCACGCCTTCGTCTCCGTACAGGCCTTGGGCCCGGTCCGCTGACAAAGCAAATGTTTATTTTTGTTTAGAAGGGCAGGAGGATTGTGCTTAAGACCAAACGATACAACAGCTCGCTTGTGGACAGGGTGTGTAAATCTTTGACAAGTTGGGTGTAGAGAAGGAGAGGGAGCACGCCCGGTACAGGAACGAAATAACTTCAGCCCTGCTCTGCTCTGCCCTGCTCTGCCACGCTCAGCTCTCCTTCACTTTTCTGCCTTCCCTTTTCTGCTGCTCTCTTCTCTCTTCTGCCTCTCCTCTCCGTTTGCCTTCTCCTCTCCCCATCTTCTTTCGCCCTTCTCTCTTTCTTTCTCTTCCTTCTCTCCTCTCATCTCCCTCTTCCTCCCCTCTCCTCCCGCCCTCTTCTCTCTCCACTCCCCTCCGCCCCTCCCTTTCCCTGCCCTCTCCTCCCCGTCCTCTCCTTTCCTTTCATCTCCTCTCCTCTCCTCTCCTCTCCCCTCCCCTCCCCTCCCCTCCCCTCCCCTCCCCTCCTCTCCTCTCCTCTCCTCCCCTATCCTCTCCTCTCTTCTTATTTCCTCTCCTCTCCTCTCCTCTCCTCTCCTCTCCTCTCCTCTCCTCTCCTCTCCTCTCCTCTCCTCTCCTCTCCTCTCCTCTCCTCTCCTCTCCTCTCCTCTCCTCTCCTCTCCTCTCCTCTCCTCTCCTCTCCTCTCCTCTCCTCTCCTCTCCTCTCCTCTCCTCTCCTCTCCTCTCCTCTCCTCTCCCCTCCTCTCCTCTCTCTACTATTCTCATCTAATCTCTTCTCCACTGCTCTGCTTCCATTCGTCCAAGGCAAGGAAAGGCATAACAAAGTACGCTTTCAAAAGAGCATCTGGTTAGCAAGTTATATATTTCCCAATTAATTACAATATTTAAATTCAGGGACATTCAGAAAATCGCCAGCCCGACAGCTCACTAACTGTAGACGATTTGCACGGCAACCGTTTCAAAGTGCTGATTGGAGATGATTGAATAATTAAAAAAGAAACATCATCAGATGTCCAAGTCGTTCGAGTGACCGCTGGTTGCTGGCCTGGTGATTTTAGCCCTCTTCCCATATCTTTTCGACCCCCACTCTGAGTAGCCACAAAAGCACCCGACCCCCCCCCCCCCCCTCCCTTCCCGCATGAAAACGGGCTCTAACTACGCACACAAACACGTCCAGCGCGTTTGTTTGCTCGCGGTAAGGTGTCCGAAAATACGGCACGGCACGAAGTTACCAAAGGGGCCGGACGAGAGGCATCCCGTAAGGGACTCCCCTCCCCTCCCGCCTCCCTATTCACCTGGCGCCGGCAGGGGACTGTTTGGTCTCGCCTGGCAATAAAGTATTTTACGCCTGTGTGTCTTGTTGGCTCACACCGTAGCGCTAGGCTAAAAGCCCACCGCGTGTACATTATATAGCCCCGACATCCAACGGCGGAACAGAGGGCGGGAAGCTGGGATAGGACACGGCTGCAGGCACATAAAAAAGGGGGTTGCAAATCACAACCCCCTCCGAATTAAGGAAGGGGTATATACCACTGAATAAATCCAACGCCCTCGGGACAATCCTACGACTAATTAAAAATTACTCTAAGAGTTGACTTTTCCTTCTGTATTGAAGGTGTACTTTTCAGTAATGTTGTTTGACATAAGGTTGACCACCAACGTACTTTTTTTTTGCATTCCACGTGAGTACGAGAATCTATTAATCACGATGAGGATTTTTTTCTTTAGGTTTTTTTTTCTGTCGGATGGGGGGGGGGAACGCGCCCCTCGGCTTCTGGCGCAGCAAAGGCTACAACTTTGTATGAACGAATTTTCTTTTTCTTTCCTTTTTTCAAAGGGGCATAGTGAACGTGACTATGGCTTTTGTGCCATTGCGGTTTGTGGCGTGTTTCTGTGCGCTAATGGTGATTTTACAATTGCAAGAATGGAAGGAGTTGGGTAAAAGGGGTTGGTGTTGTCAATTGAAAATGTTTGTGGGGAAATACGTGCCAGGAACCGTGTATTTTTATACGTTGCAGAATGACCCACAGTTGACCACCCCCTAAAAAAACACTACAAAGAAAAGATCGACCGTCATTGTAGTGGACAGCGGGTGATGGACCGGCCTCAAATTAACCCAAATACAACCACTGTGGCCTTTAATGGGAATTCCAGCAGTCTCCCACGATATGCATCCAGTGACCCACAAACAGAACGACGGGGTACGTGGTGTCCATACAAAAAAACACCCGAAAGGACTCCTCGGTCAGTCGGTGGAGGATAGCACCCTGCACAACCTATATATAGGATAGCACTATACACAACCTATACAGCTATAGGATAGCACTATACAAAACATTTGGGATAGCACTATACACAACGTATAGGATAGCACTATACACAACCTATACGATAACACCATGCACAACCTATAGGATAGCACTATACAAAACCTATAGGATAGCACTATACACAACCTATAGGATAGCACCATGCGTAACCTATAGGATAGCACTATACACAACCTATAGGATAGCACGTTTTATACAAAACCTATAGGATAGCACTATACAAATCCTATAGGATAGCACTATACAAATCCTATAGGATAGCACTATAAAAACACCTACAGGATGGCACCATGCACAGCCTATAGGAAAGCACTGTACACAACCTATAGGATAGCACTATACAAAACATATAGGATAGCACTCTGTACAGCCTATAGGATAGCACCCTGCACAACGTATAGGATAGCACTGTACACAACCTATAGGATAGCACTATACAAAACCTATAGGATAGCACTATACAAAACCTATAGGATAGCACTATGCAGTATGCACAACCTCGAATGTTGTACAGAGTGCTATCCTATAGGTTATAGGATAGTACTCAGCACATCCTATGGGATAGCACTTTGCACTACCTAATGATAGCACTTTGCACAACCTAAGGATAGCACTTTGCAAAACCTAATGATAGCACTTGGCACAACCTAATGATAGCACTTGGCACAACCTAATGATAGCAGTTTGTATAACCAAGGACAGCACTTTGCACAACCTAATGATAGCACTTTGCAAAACCTAATGATAGCACTTTGTACAACCTAATGATAGCAGTTTGTATAACCAAGGACAGCACTTTGCACAACCTAATGATAGCACTTTGCACAACCTAATGATAGCACTTTGTACAACCTAATGATAGCACTTTGCACAACCTTTAGGATAGCAGTTTGTACAACCCATATGATAGCACTTTGCACAACCTAATGATAGCACTTTGTACAACCTAAGGATAGCACTTTGCACAACCTAAGGATAGCACTTTGCACAACCTAATGATAGCACTTTGTACAACCTAATGATAGCAGTTTGTATAACCAAGGACAGCACTTTGCACAACCTTTAGGATAGCAGTTTGTACAACCTATATGATAGCACTTTGCACAACCTAATGATAGCACTTTGTACAACCTAAGGATAGCACTTTGCACAACCTAAGGATAGCACTTTGCACAACCTAATGATAGCACTTTGTACAACCTAAGGATAGCACTTTGCACAACCTAAGGATAGCACTTTGCACAACCTAATGATAGCACTTTGTACAACCTAATGATAGCACTTTGCACAACCTTTAGGATAGCAGTTTGTACAACCTATATGATAGCACTTTGTACAACCTAAGGATAGCACTTTGCACAACCTAAGGATAGCACTTTGTACAACCTAAGGATAGCACTTTGCACAACCAAAGGATAGCACTTTGTACAACCTAAGGATAGCACTTGGCACAACCTAATGATAGCAGTTTGTATAACCAAGGACAGCACTTTGCACAACCTAATGATAGCACTTTGCACAACCTAATGATAGCACTTTGTACAACCTAATGATAGCAGTTTGTATAACCAAGGACAGCACTTTGCACAACCTAATGATAGCACTTTGCACAACCTAATGATAGCACTTTGTACAACCTAAGGATAGCACTTTGCACAACCTAATGATAGCACTTTGCACAACCTAATGATAGCACTTTGTACAACCTAATGATAGCACTTTGCACAACCTTTAGGATAGCAGTTTGTACAACCTATATGATAGCACTTTGCACAACCTAATGATAGCACTTTGTACAACCTAAGGATAGCACTTTGCACAACCTAAGGATAGCACTTTGCACAACCTAATGATAGCACTTTGTACAACCTAAGGATAGCACTTTGCACAACCTAAGGATAGCACTTTGCACAACCTAATGATAGCACTTTGTACAACCTAATGATAGCACTTTGCACAACCTTTAGGATAGCAGTTTGTACAACCTATATGATAGCACTTTGTACAACCTAAGGATAGCACTTTGCACAACCTAAGGATAGCACTTTGTACAACCTAAGGATAGCACTTTGCACAACCAAAGGATAGCACTTTGTACAACCTAAGGATAGCACTTTGCACAACCTAAGGATAGCACTTTGCACAACCTAATGATAGCAGTTTGTACAACCTAAGGATAGCACTTTGTACAACCTAAGGATAGCACTTTGCACAACCAAAGGATAGCAGTTTGTACAACCTAAGGATAGCACTTTGCACTACCTAAGGATAGCACTTTGCACAACCTAATGATAGCACTTTGTACAACCTAAGGATAGCACTTTGCACAACCTTTAGGATAGCAGTTTGTACAACCTAATGATAGCACTTTGCACAACCTTTAGGATAGCAGTTTGTACAACCCATATGATAGCACTTTGCACAACCTAATGATAGCACTTTGTACAACCTAAGGATAGCACTTTGCACAACCTAAGGATAGCACTTTGCACAACCTAATGATAGCACTTTGTACAACCTAATGATAGCAGTTTGTATAACCAAGGACAGCACTTTGCACAACCTTTAGGATAGCAGTTTGTACAACCTATATGATAGCACTTTGCACAACCTAATGATAGCACTTTGTACAACCTAAGGATAGCACTTTGCACAACCTAAGGATAGCACTTTGCACAACCTAATGATAGCACTTTGTACAACCTAAGGATAGCACTTTGCACAACCTAAGGATAGCACTTTGCACAACCTAATGATAGCACTTTGTACAACCTAATGATAGCACTTTGCACAACCTTTAGGATAGCAGTTTGTACAACCTATATGATAGCACTTTGTACAACCTAAGGATAGCACTTTGCACAACCTAAGGATAGCACTTTGTACAACCTAAGGATAGCACTTTGCACAACCAAAGGATAGCACTTTGTACAACCTAAGGATAGCACTTGGCACAACCTAATGATAGCAGTTTGTATAACCAAGGACAGCACTTTGCACAACCTAATGATAGCACTTTGCACAACCTAATGATAGCACTTTGTACAACCTAATGATAGCAGTTTGTATAACCAAGGACAGCACTTTGCACAACCTAATGATAGCACTTTGCACAACCTAATGATAGCACTTTGTACAACCTAAGGATAGCACTTTGCACAACCTAATGATAGCACTTTGCACAACCTAATGATAGCACTTTGTACAACCTAATGATAGCACTTTGCACAACCTTTAGGATAGCAGTTTGTACAACCTATATGATAGCACTTTGCACAACCTAATGATAGCACTTTGTACAACCTAAGGATAGCACTTTGCACAACCTAAGGATAGCACTTTGCACAACCTAATGATAGCACTTTGTACAACCTAAGGATAGCACTTTGCACAACCTAAGGATAGCACTTTGCACAACCTAATGATAGCACTTTGTACAACCTAATGATAGCACTTTGCACAACCTTTAGGATAGCAGTTTGTACAACCTATATGATAGCACTTTGTACAACCTAAGGATAGCACTTTGCACAACCTAAGGATAGCACTTTGTACAACCTAAGGATAGCACTTTGCACAACCAAAGGATAGCACTTTGTACAACCTAAGGATAGCACTTTGCACAACCTAAGGATAGCACTTTGCACAACCTAATGATAGCAGTTTGTACAACCTAAGGATAGCACTTTGTACAACCTAAGGATAGCACTTTGCACAACCAAAGGATAGCAGTTTGTACAACCTAAGGATAGCACTTTGCACTACCTAAGGATAGCACTTTGCACAACCTAATGATAGCACTTTGTACAACCTAAGGATAGCACTTTGCACAACCAAAGGATAGCACTTTGTACAACCTAAGGATAGCACTTTGCACAACGTAAGGATAGCACTTTGTACAACCTAAGGATAGCACTTTGCACAACCTAAGGATAGCACTTTGCACAACCTAATGATAGCACTTTGTACAACCTAATGATAGCACTTTGCACAACCTTTAGGATAGCAGTTTGTACAACCTATATGATAGCACTTTGCACAACCTAAGGATAGCACTTGGCACAACCTAATGATAGCAGTTTGTATAACCAAGGACAGCACTTTGCACAACCTAATGATAGCACTTTGCACAACCTAATGATAGCACTTTGTACAACCTAATGATAGCAGTTTGTATAACCAAGGACAGCACTTTGCACAACATAATGATAGCACTTTGCACAACCTAATGATAGCACTTTGTACAACCTAATGATAGCACTTTGCACAACCTTTAGGATAGCAGTTTGTACAACCTATATGATAGCACTTTGCACAACCTAATGATAGCACTTTGTACAACTTAAGGATAGCACTGTGCACAACCTAAGGATAGCACTTTGCACAACCTAATGATAGCACTTTGTACAACCTAAGGATAGCATTTTGCACAACCTAAGGATAGCACTTTGCACAACCTAATGATAGCACTTTGTACAACCTAATGATAGCACTTTGCACAACCTTTAGGATAGCAGTTTGTACAACCTATATGATAGCACTTTGTACAACCTAAGGATAGCACTTTGCACAACCTAAGGATAGCACTTTGTACAACCTAAGGATAGCACTTTGCACAACCAAAGGATAGCTCTTTGTACAACCTAAGGATAGCACTTGGCACAACCTAATGATAGCAGTTTGTATAACCAAGGACAGCACTTTGCACAACCTAATGATAGCACTTTGCACAACCTAATGATAGCACTTTGTACAACCTAATGATAGCAGTTTGTATAACCAAGGACAGCACTTTGCACAACCTAATGATAGCACTTTGCACAACCTAATGATAGCACTTTGTACAACCTAATGATAGCACTTTGCACAACCTTTAGGATAGCAGTTTGTACAACCTATATGATAGCACTTTGCACAACCTAATGATAGCACTTTGTACAACCTAAGGATAGCACTTTGCACAACCTAAGGATAGCACTTTGCACAACCTAATGATAGCACTTTGCACAACCTAATGATAGCACTTTGTACAACCTAATGATAGCAGTTTGTATAACCAAGGACAGCACTTTGCACAACCTAATGATAGCACTTTGCACAACCTAATGATAGCCCTTTGTACAACCTAATGATAGCACTTTGCACAACCTTTAGGATAGCAGTTTGTACAACCTATATGATAGCACTTTGCACAACCTAATGATAGCACTTTGTACAACCTAAGGATAGCACTTTGCACAACCTAAGGATAGCACTTTGTACAACCTAAGGATAGCACTTTGCACAACCTAAGGATAGCACTTTGCACAACCTAATGATAGCACTTTGTACAACCTAATGATAGCACTTTGCACAACCTTTAGGATAGCAGTTTGTACAACCTATATGATAGCACTTTGTACAACCTAAGGATAGCACTTTGCACAACCTAAGGATAGCACTTTGTACAACCTAAGGATAGCACTTTGCACAACCAAAGGATAGCACTTTGTACAACCTAAGGATAGCACTTTGCACAACCTAAGGATAGCACTTTGCACAACCTAATGATAGCAGTTTGTACAACCTAAGGATAGCACTTTGTACAACCTAAGGATAGCACTTTGCACAACCAAAGGATAGCAGTTTGTACAACCTAAGGATAGCACTTTGCACTACCTAAGGATAGCACTTTGCACAACCTAATGATAGCACTTTGTACAACCTAAGGATAGCACTTTGCACAACCAAAGGATAGCACTTTGTACAACCTAAGGATAGCACTTTGCACAACGTAAGGATAGCACTTTGTACAACCTAAGGATAGCACTTTGCACAACCTAAGGATAGCACTTTGCACAACCTAATGATAGCACTTTGTACAACCTAATGATAGCACTTTGTACAACCTAATGATAGCACTTTGCACAACCTTTAGGATAGCAGTTTGTACAACCTATATGATAGCACTTTGTACAACCTAAGGATAGCACTTTGCACAACCTAAGGATAGCACTTTGTACAACCTAAGGATAGCACTTTGCACAACCAAAGGATAGCACTTTGCACAACCTAATGATAGCACTTTGCACAACCAAAGGATAGCAGTTTGTATAACCTAATGATAGCACTTTGTACAACCTAATGATAGCACTTTGCACAACCTAATGATAGCACTTGGCACAACCTAATGATAGCACTTTGCACAACCAAAGGATAGCACTTTGTACAACCTAAAGATAGCACTTTGCACAACCTAAGGGTAGCACTTATAGACTGATGAGTTAAGAAAGGGACTTTCGCAGCAACATCTACTTCATCGACTGCAATCTTCCTGTCCTATGAAGATGTATGTAGTCTACAATCACCGTGTTAGTGCAACAGATGAATAATGACAAAGCTATAAGGGTATAGGTTGTACATTGACGAGTTGAGAAAGGTGCATGAGCAGCATCAGCTGAGATTGAGAGATTGCATCCGATGAGGTCGACGTGGACGAAGGTTTATGCACTTTCCTCAACTAATTTATTCTTTGGGTACTATCCTTATGAGGCTGTTACTGTTCTGTATACCTGATGTACATGTGTATATGTGACCCGGCACAGCATAATGAGGAATAACCCCACTTTTGAGATTTTGAAGTTTTCTAATGATGTGAAAGAGTATACCATTAGCTTTCAAATGATATCAAAATATAATATCCTCTAATACTTAAAATTTCAGAAAAGAAATTGATTTGTAATCGATTTGTGAAGATACTTTAACTTAAGGCGTTGTTTACTCAAAAGGTGGTTTGGTGGGATATTCCTCATGTCGTTGTGCCGGGTCACATACAGGGTCTGCACGGGGACAGCTCGGGTACGAATTTCTCTCGAGAACTTGAACGAGCGTGGGTCCGAAAAGAGCCGGTATCGCAGCATGTCGGGCAGTGGTAACAAGTGACGTGGTACCGTCTCATGACGTCATACGGTAGGAGATAAAAACAATGCCCGAAATAATGAGTTATGCCGGCCCTTCCAAGAGCCACATTCGCTCCTTGAAAGAGGCATATGCACGTTGTGTCGTCCAAGTATCATGACATTGTGTATCAGAAATGCAAAGCTTTAACCCGTTGCCTGCCATGCATGCACTGTGCAGTGAGAGTTCTAAGTTCTACTAGCCTGTTCTTACGGGGTTGGTCCCGTGCACGCCTGCTTCACGCCCAGCTGCACTCATTGCCCTGACGCGGCCATTGTGCCCGGGTGAAAAAGGACAGACTTTCCCCTCTTCCATGGCAGGAGGTTATACAAACGTTAAGGGCATCGCGTGTACAAACGGACGCAGTGTTTAGTTACCTCAGCAGTAGCCACGTCTCTATACAGTACGAGAGACTGCACATTCCAAGCCACAGTACTGACAGAGTGAAGCTATATCGTACATTTTCTACCACAAAATGGCTTGCAAAATCGCAAGCTAAACAGCCTGTAATTTCGAATACCGATTCTGACAGGCTCCGTTTTCAATTTAAAAGAAGATATGCCTTATATATAGGACAGCTAGATTGGAAACACCATGACGACCCTTAGCATCAAGCAAAACACTTACAAATGGATAGTGAGTTTGCACACAGTGGTTTGACTACGACGTGAGTACTTGAGGTAATATACTATAAATAAGCCGTAGGTTTTGGAACTATTCATCTCTGTGATTATTACCCCAAACCTCGTGACCTCGTGACCCCGCCCCTCATAACTCTACACAATGGAATCTGGCGATTCGCCTGCCAATGCCACGTAACATTACAACAACGACTGTGGCAACAGCATATACTGAACGTTGATGCATTGGCAACCTAGTCACAATACAAAGGTTGCGAGTGCACCAAAAGTTGAGCACTTTTTTTTATCGATGTCTCAATGGGAAAGCAATGGACCTTGATCGCATCGACGGCCCAAACTTTAGGCTGGGGTTGGGTTGGATTCCCAAAAGTCTGGCCCCTTCCGTCTATTCACGAATTTGGCACGAAAGTCGGTCGGGTATTCAGGGAGTGTGACGATGTGCTGTCAGAATGGCGAGAGGCAGCTACACGAGCCATGGACTGCCCAAGGATTGCCCCCATCCTCACACCCGGCAGAAGGCAATGTTGGCAAAGTCATACCACTTTAGGCTCTCTATGGTCATAATCACGTGCATTGAGCATGGTCAGGCAATGCAATGGTCACATACTGATTCAGCTTTTTGGGGAAGGTTCTGCTTAGAATCAAATCGTCTTCAAACATATGAGATTCGGTTTTTTTTTCGAATGTTAGTGAGTAGATCGCAACACCTTTGTATCACCCGAAGCATAAATTCTTGCAATTCTCAGAATTTCGATTTTGCCTTTTAGAAAGGTGCCACTTCTACTATTAGTACAGAATATGCAAGCTTCGTGCATGGAATGTGATAGTCTTGTTCGTGTGATTCTACCAAATCGTTGGAAAAAGCAGATACATTGAAAATATCTAGTAAAATCAAATGGCCTTGTGATAAAAAAAAAATAAAACCTTGCTGGCCCGTTCTCCCCCCCCCCCATTTTTTAAGCTAATCCGGTTACAGAAATGGATTCTTTTGCGCTGTTTGGTTGCTTTAGATTTTTTAGAGCGCATGCAGCGTACACAATGCATAGTACACTGCGTGCAAGGGCGTCTGCTAGGAGCCTAAGCTTGCGGTCACAGGGATTAGGGCTTGTACCCCCTGCGTGTTGAACCATGGTGTACCCAGATCCGTACCACAAACGGTGGGGAGGGGGGGTGTTGGGGGGGGGGGGGGCTCAGATGAACTATTGGCGCCACTATCAAAAGCAAAGGGCCTGTTGGAAATACGATCATGTACATGTACATGTACTTATTATACGAGTATATCTATCTACTCTCTCTTCTCTCTCTTCCCCTTTCTCTCTCCCCTCTCTCTTCATCTATTTCTCCCTCCCCTCTCTTTCTCCTCTCTCGTGCCCTCTCCCCTGTTCTATCCCACTCTCTCACTCTCTATCTCTCCACCTCTCTCTCCCTCTGTATCTCCTCCGCTCTCCCTCTACTATCTCTTCCTCTATCTCACCTGTCTCTCCCTCCATCGCTCCCTCTATCTCCCATCTCAATCCCTCCATCTCCATCTATCTCCCCCTCTCTCCCTCTGTCACCGAATCTCTTGCTGAAAACACACAGAGCGACAGAGATATGCACACCAATTTTATACGATCATCTGACATCTAATGGAATAGTGCACATTCGATCACTTTGCACACATCTGTCCTCTACACTCAACGAAGCTCAGGAGAGAAAAGTCTCCCAGGAAAGTCAGCCTCCGGTCGTCAAAAGCAGATTTTCCTCCCCTCAACTCTCTCCTCTACCTCAACCCCCTCTCCAGGAGACAAACGCACCCTCTTTTTCGCACATGCTGCAGACATTGTCCATCCCATTCTCACAGACAGACGTCCTTCAACCCCCCCCCCTCCCGGGGGAGGTGGACAGTGGTTACCCCTCAGTGTTCGCCAGCATCGGACAAGCAAGCAATCACACCAACGACACTTCTACGAGGGGGGGGGGGTAGCTCGTCTGGAAGAGGGGGTTATCTTGGCCGACATCAACCCTTTCTCCTCTCTCTCTCTCCCTCTTTCTCCCTCTCTTCACCACCCCCTGCACAGCGGCGCAATCAAAGGCGTTATAATTGAGTCATGCTCGGGAGATTATTGTGGAACCCATTGACCAAACAAATCCCGTACTAGAAATGGATTGAATCTTAGGAATAACAACAGACGAACCTTCAAAGGAAGACAAGCGATCGAGAAATTCCCTTTTTTTTGTGTTCGTCAATGTCAAGACTGGAACACACAACACGGGTGAACTTTATCCTGAGAGATTACACAAATGTCATTTTTTTTGGGGGGGGGGTAAAGGGTTGGGGACAAGGGCCAACATCAAAAGAGGATGATTGATTACTAAATAGCATTATTGTTTCTGAACGGCAGACAGGTTTTGGGTTCGTGCAAACTAAACATGATTGTTGACCCCAAGGTGCTGGCTTCAATCACGATACCAGTTGAATGTTAGTAGACTATTTATATACATGTACTTGAACCTCTTAATACACTTTTCGACTCGGATACCAGCTTTGGGTATTGTTGCAACACCATGCAAAATACACGTAGGCAGTGCAACCGGGAGGCAGCGTTTGAAGACAACGTATGATCAAACACACACAAGCTATAGTATCAAAAACCACCCAGAACTGCAGAAGTAGTTCGTAAATTGTTTGATTTCACCGGGGTAGTAATATGCACGCACCTGTTAAAATGACCAAAATGAAAACTATCAAAACAGGAGGGTATGTTTTGATCGTTTTTTATCTTAGCAGGACCTTTCTCTATGGCAGACCTAAGAAAGGTCATGGTATAGGATCGAAACTTCAGGCCCTCCAAATTGTGGAAATTTTACTTCAATAAGGGTATCGCTATAATTCATACAAACCAAATGGCAAGAGTTGAAGGTAAGTTCATGGTGATAATCTAGGCTTGCCTTAACACCGTGCATTTGTTTCTTTTGTATGTGTGGTCCTGAATAGACTCCTGAAAAGAACTGAAAGAACTCGACGTTTCGAACAGTATGCTCTGTTCGTCTGCAGGAGTCTCCTGGTTTAGCACGCAGGGGGAAACCCCTTCACAGACTGGTATAGTGGAGTAGGATGCCCTTTTCCGCACCAGTCTTATTGGGGGAAACTAACCGAGCAAATGGGTAACTAGTCCATTGCGGACA
Organism: Luidia sarsii; assembly: GCA_949987565.1. NCBI lineage: Eukaryota > Metazoa > Echinodermata > Asteroidea > Paxillosida > Luidiidae > Luidia > Luidia sarsii. The sequence goes on from OX465102.1 coordinate 30,152,625, forward strand.
GCCCAGGAAGTCTGCCTCCCAGGTAACTTACCCGGCTCGAATGGGTATAGGTTTACCGACCAACTTCTGGGTGGATTTCACAAAGCCTTACGATGCATCGTAACTCAACTTACGGTGGATAGGCCAAGAAGTTGTGTCAGGCAGTATGGTTTCTGTGCATCGCTCATCGTCTTGCGATTGATCGTAAGCTACGATGAGTTTGGTGAAACGGGTCAGTTTAACCGAGTATAAAGCGCAGTGCGGACGCAACGTCTCACGCGTTTACCCACGTCCATAATCCAAGTGCGAACCCCCGGTAAGGTTTACCCATTGGAATGTTACTCACGGTCTCGGTAAAGATAAACAAAAAAGTAAAAAGGTCTAGTGCGAACACGGCTTTAAGCGCGACAGCAAAATCGGCACGTGCTGTGAAACTGAACAACATTTTCCGTCATACAAATCACTGAAAATAAAAACTGACTGGGAACTTTTGAACCGATTGAAACAAACAACAACAACATTTCTGTCACTCTCTGTCGCGCATCAGTGTTGTCACGGTGTGGTAAGCAAATCCAATGACCTAAAAGGTTTTTTTTTCCTGCGGTAGAATGTCGAATAGGGGGCTTCACAATCAATAACCCGATATTGTCAACCCCACCTCCCCCCCCCCCCGCTTTCGTTTTCTTTCGAGGGCTGCAGCTTCCAGCAAGGTCGTCTCCATGGCTCACCGTGCCAGTGGTCGGACAGCGGTTGATGAGCCAAATGGAAGAGACGTTGAAAGTCGCCCCGACTTCAGAAGAAAATGAAACAAGGCACAGAAATTCCTCCCTGGTATAACCAGTGGCATTACCAGCAGGACTACGAAGGAGGTTCGTAGAGGCTAGGGCATAACACACGGACCCGTAGCGATGGAATGAGGGGGATGTCCGCCCAAAGTTAAACCACGGTAAAAACTGACAATCACGACCCTCACCTGCCCCAACTTATACAAAATCTGTGCCCAGGAACTGAAGAAGTTATAACGGAGGTGTCTAATAGGAGATCATTAAGACTGAGTTGTTATGGGAACTCATTTCGTGGTTTCTCTGATCGTCATTTTGGTGCAAAGAATCCTCCACCGAGTTCCTATACTTTTTCGTGTTGCTCCAAGAGATCCCGCTAATTACCACATTGTCGCAAGAGGTAACTTTCCTGGCAATGGGTCCCGGGCAATCCTCAAGACGAAATGCAGTCCGCCGTTCACACCGTCAGACCTTTCAGGCATGGAGACATCCCTGTTTTTCATGTAGTCCGAGTTGTGCGTCCTCCAAAAGACTTAACTCCTCCGATATGCCTCCGAGGCACGAGCCCTTTTCATGAGAGCAAACTTAAAGCGTTGGTATATGCATGGAGGTGGAGGAGGGACCTCCATGGTATAATGGTGCATGTTGCGTACGTGCAGTCAACGAGGGAGCATTCCCAGTGTACAGACTCTCTCGGGAGCGGTCAATACAAGTACAATGGTATAACATGGGAGGAATGGGCAGGTAAAATGCACCGTGGTGAGGTCTGCATTATCTGACCAACCTTGTCACTTAATAAGTCGGTCAGAATATGAGTCGGTAACGTTATTAGTCAACAATAGCTCAACTGGTGGATTGTGTCAGGCCAAATATCGAGTGGTCACGTTTTCGCCCAATCAAAGTAAATCAACAGTTGGATTGCGTCAAAAACTCAATATAAGAAACAAGCAACACTTCTTGAAACTATATAAGGGAGAGGGGGAGGGAGGGGAGAGGGAGAGGGAGAGTGGGATGGGGAAAGGGGGAAAGGGAGAGGGAGAGGGAGAGAGAGGGAGGGACGGAGGGAGGGGAGAGTGAGAGAGGGAGGGGGAGGGAGAAGAAGAGAGGGAGGGGAGAGGGAGAATCAGAGAGGGAGGGGAGAGAGAGAAGGAGAGAGGGAGGGGAGAGGGAGAGTCAGAGAGGGAGGGGAGAGGGAGAAGGAGAGAGGGAGGAGAGAGGGAGAGTCAGAGAGGGAGGGGAGAGGGAGAGAGGGAGGGGAGAGGAAGAGGGAGAGGGGGAGGGGAGAGGGAGGGAGGGAGGGGAGAGGGAGAGGGGAGGGTGAGGGAAAGGGGAGGGAGGGGAGAGGGAGAGAGGGACGGGAGAGGGACAGAGGGAGGGAGAGGGAGAGGGAGAGGTGCGAGAGAGACAGAGAGAGAGGGAGAGGGAGAGGAAGAGAAAGAGGGTGAAGAAGAGAGAAGGAGAGTGAGATACGTGGAAAGAGAGGGCGGGGATAGAGAGACAGACAGACAGACAGACAGACAAAGAGACAACCAGCAAGAAAGACAGAACGACAGATTGAGTGAGATAGAGACTCACCCGTGGCTAGCTTGCGCACGAACTCGCCATCGTCGATGATGTAGTCCAGTCCGGCCTGGCTGTTCATCACGGCTCGGAGGCAGCCCACCACCTCCACCTGGGCGTAGGCGCGAGCGATGCTGAGCGGGGCCGGCCGGCTGAGGCGGGCCAGGGCCAGCAGGAGTAAGTCCAAGCCGCGGTCACGGTCCAGGAAGTCCAGCAGCCATGACGGGTCGCACGGTCGCGTCAGCTGCCGCCTCAGCCAGGTGTAGCTCTGCGGCGGGGCGCCCGTCTGCTCCTGCAGCAGGAGCCGGCGCACGGCGAGCCGTTCCGGTCCGTCGCCCTCGCCGTCCGGGGGCGCCACTCCTATGGGATCCACGGGAGGAGGGCAAGTGGCGGCGCTCTCCGCGTCGGGCTTGGTGAGCCCCTGCAGGGAGCCGCGTCGGGCCCGCTGGAGGAGGCGCGTCCAGCGGCGGTGGACGGTGCCGCTGTATCGGCGCGACCTTCGCTCCGAGAGGAGGCCGGCTTCATCCCCGTCCCCGTCTCCGTCCCGTTCCCCGTCCGCCGGCCTCAGATCGAGCCTCCTGGCACGACGGTTGTTCTCCTGGGACAAGTTAGGCGAGGTCGGTGCGGACTCACACATCTTGCTGGAGTAGGGGGTGGGTGGGGTTCCCTTGTTCCTTCCGTCTTACCGCTTGACCGGCGTACGGATCCCCTGGCGGTCACAGATCCTTAGGTTAGGTCCATTCTGGCCAGAAACGGGTCTGTCAAGGAGGCCAAGTACAGACCTGCATTTTCCCCCGGAGGGGAGGGAGAAGAGAAAATAAAACCCCTGAACGGAAATTTAACTGGACCAGTGGTCGTTTTCACCAAACTCATCGTAACTTACGATTAATCGCAAGACGATTAGCGATGCACAGAAACTATACTCCCTATCACAACTCACGAAGGGTTGTCCATCGTAAGTTGAGTCACGGTGGATCGTACGGCTTTGTGAATTCCACCCCTGGACTTGAACCCGAGCCCTTTGGTGTGATGAAGCAGTGCTCCTATCACCTGAGCTATCCAGCCCTTTGGTGGGGCGGGAGGGGGTCCCAAATAGTCCCAAAGCGTTTGCTGCTGACTGGGGTGGGGGTGCCAGTTCAGAAGGATTCAACGGATGAGTTCCGCCCAGGGTCGGTTTGCTCAGGCACGTTACTAACAAAAACGGGATCATCATACACCGGTCCCGTCGAAGTCTCCTCGCTATTTCGATTGATTTCAAGGGAAAAGTTTGAAGAAAAAAATACACGGTAAAAAGAAATAACTGAAATAATAAATCTTAAAATTTAGTGGGCCTGACGTTTCGATCCTAGCAGGACCTTCCTCAAAGGCAGAGTGACAAGGACAATTGTCCTTGTCACTCTCTTCCCCCTTCCTTCGTGTACATGTATCTGTTTTGTCCTTGTCACTCTGCCTTTGAGAAAGGTCCTGCTAGAATCGAAACGTCAGGCCCACTAAATTTTGAGATTTGCATTTCGGTAATTTTAGTCAGTAAGCAGTTTGCAATATTTTTGTATATCACCTGAAATAATAAATCAGAATAAGAGAGGCCCTCAGAGTTATTAAGACTTCCGACCATCAACTTTTTTTTAATGCCTTCCGAAATGGCGTCTTAGAATACCACACCGAGTTTTGGAATTCCTCCTTTTAGTTTTAATTGTCGAACGCAAACTCCTTGCGTTTATCCGGCGTGCGAAAACATACACTGCAAGGAGACGCCAAAAAGATCGTGCCGCCAATGGCTTAAGCAAACCTGGCGAGCCGAGAGACCGTGGCGTAGGCATCGCCAAATGCCGCCACGGTCTCTCAAAGGTCCCCCTTTTTTTTCATCCCAACTGAAGTGTGTTTGCGAAAACTCGTCGAGTGCACTTCTCACGAGGAAAAAGAAGGGGGTAAACCTTTCCGCGTTCAATGGGATGGCGGTGTCTTCTATAGTGAAGGAGAGAGAAAGAGGGGGGGGGGGTGTTTCAAAGATACTTGAAGAGGGAGGAAGTGTGTTTAGGGAAGAGGCACAGCTTTAATAAGCTGAGGAAGCGAGCGGATATAGATCCTTCCCTGGTTCGACCATGGAGGTTCGAGGCACCGATTTCACGGGGACGGATCTCTCCTCAAGCACACCAGTGAAGGGTTCCCCCCGGCACTCCCAGAGGTGAAGCTAGCATCGTTCACTCGGCACTACGACTACGACCGCCGAACTTGGGGTAAAACACTGTGGGTAGCGCGGACGGGATTCGAACCTCAGGCTCCTTGCGGGTTTTTTTTCTTCAAAAAGTAGGAGTGTCTGAAGTTTCGATCATAGCAGGAGCTTTCTCAAAGGCAGTTTTTTTTTTCAGGCAGAACACCCGGTAGTTGCATGCATCGCCATTCCCTGTGTGCTCATGGGAAAACCGCGTGTCAGTTTTGAGCATCGGAGCGACGGATTTCCGCCTGGAATGACGGATGTCCAGTATTGCCTGATTGTGAGTAAGCACGTGGTTGGTGCCAGTCAATTGAGTGATGGCGCCCTGTCGGTCGCGTGACCTATAGTGGGTTATCAAACAACAACGAAACAAGGCGGCCCCCATACCACGGTGCCGCTGTTGTAAAGTTCATGATGATTGTTGCACTAATTTGTTCGATCGAGGCTTTTCTGTCTCGAAATCTACGAAGAATATTCCCGAGTTTGAACCCGAGACCTTACCTGGATATGCTCACTATAAGTCACGTGATGTCATCCCGCCATTGGTCTATTGTCTGTCAATCGTATCAAATCACCAGATGGGTTGACAAAATGTGAC